>JALIZH010006779.1:0-17500 GCA_030522465.1 Rhipicephalus appendiculatus
GTAGATGTGTGAGGTTCAGAGAAAACCAGTCTGTTGAAGGTAAAAGGCAATATCGGAGAAGGTAATCTCGAGAATGGTAATCTGCAACAAGAAGCTTTGAGGCGTAATTATACGAGACCATGCATTGTACAGTGAGACGACTTGTGAATTAACTTACCCGTGGATCACATCTTTACGGTGCTCCTGTGTCGGCGAAACAGGTTGCCCGAGAAGCGACAACGCAGCGGGTATCCAGCATGGCGATGTCACACGTTGTTCAACACCGGAATGAGTAAAAATTGCACAGGACGGGCGTCCGCTTCAATGAAAAAATGTCCACGTCTTAGAAAAATTAGGGTCAAGAAAGCAAAGTGGATGAAAACCTCGTTCCATCTTCCATGGCTGACGCTCTCGCGTGCACCGTTGCGTCTTTTTGAGATACGTCAGGAATGAGATCATACGTAGCATCACTTTCGCCGATGCAAGGTTTTCCACGTCACTACACAAGACCGTCGGAAACAAAAAAAAAACACGCACTGCTGAATTGCTAACGGTGAAGACGATTTCCAATCCTGTCAAATCCATCAATGGCCATTCCACGTCGTTTGTGTGTCTTCTCTTGTACTCGTTTCCTTGCGCTGCACATACTGCTAAGTTCATCACCTTACGCTGCACGTTCGAACATGTGAGAGTGTTACGAGTATTGCGACGACCTTACAGGTGAGAGTGCGTCCCCACTGTTCAAGTTAGCGTCGGATGTTCGAAGAACACGGGTTTGAAGTGCTGCCTTGAATGTACTGCAAGCGTACAATATTATCCTTGACGTACTGCCTCCTTGAATGTGCTGCAATCGAACACTGCTTGTTTTGAAGTACTGTCTTCTTCAATATGCTGCAAGCGTAGAATTCATTATTTGAAGTACTGCCTTCTTGAATGCGCTCCAAACGTACAATGGCTTTGTTTGAAGTTACTTCTTCCTTGAATGTGTTGCAAGCGTACAATGCGTCTTTGAAGTACTGCCTTCTTGAATGTGCCACGAACTTACATTGTTTCTTTGAACGTACTCTCTTCTGCCAATTTCCTGCAATTCTACAATGCTTTTTATGAAGTACCTGCTTTCTTGAATGTGCTGCAAGCCTGAACTGCTTCCTTTCGTGGAACCTGTGCGGTGAAAGCACAGAGTGCAAATTCAACGTTCCCCTGCCTCGGTTGCACGGATAACAGCGGGCGATTCGTTACGGGAACTTAATCATCACTCGATCATGAGAGACTCATTGGCCAAAACTTTCAATGACTGATTTGAGAAGACGAATACTCGCTTAATTTGCATTCTTCCATTCCGATTTTCTTCTGAGCAACTTCTGTTTACTGCTGCGACTACGTGCAAGATGTGCTAAACCCTTTTTTATGGTCACGTGGCATACACCTACGATCTCAGTGGTGAAAGTACGGGCATGCAAGACGAAACGGGTCTGATCATTTAAAGCTCACTTCGTATACATTCACGGTACGAATGCTAGAACTCGAGTGAGGCAAAGGAAACGACATCAATCAAACGCTGCCAAAAAATAAAAAAAAATAGAACGATAGTTCTGTGGCTTCGCGGTTGCTCGACTGTACCAGGAACAAGCATGCACCGGGAGGACTTGGCACTAAATGAAATAAAGAAGAAAAAAAAGGACTATTTCGGGAAAAAAAGGCCGCTCGATGGACACGCAGTTGAAAGTGACGATCGGGTACTTTCTTTTTGACAAGCGCGATCGCGCAGTTTTCTCTCCGTTTCCTGCACCCTCCTCACGCATGCGCGCCGTACGAGTTAGTCTGGTTGGTTAGAGAGAGAGACCCGCAACCTTCGACTAGCTGCCCTCGAAAAAAAAAGAAAACAAATAAAATCCTAGCGAGCAAATGAGCAAGGACGCGTCCACTTGAAGGCCTCGCTTCCAGAGCCAGTTAGAGATCAAGGTGACGCAGTCTCGCCGTTCGTCACTTGGGAAGGAAAGAAAAAAAATGCTTGTGATGTAAGCACGATATTGCTCAAGTAGGCCTTGCCTGTTTGTCGTTAAACGAAGAAGGTGGAGCGGTGGTTGGAGAGAACCTCAGAAGGATTAAAAAAAAAAACTGCAGCGCAGTGTGTGACTGGTAGGAAAGCTTCAATTCGAATTCATTTCGGTCGTTCTAGAAAACAAAAACCTAGCTGATATGCCACACGTGAAACGAGCTACGATAGTTCAGCTCAATATTTAGCTACGAACCGAGCTACGATTGAGAAATATCAACGTTAACTTCGAAGCAAGCCATTTCGCTGAAGTGAAAGATAAAACAGTTCATTCGGTTTTGCGTGTGCTGACTGCCTTAGTACTTAGAAGACACGCGAGTTAAGTGAGAACAGCTTTCGTTTGAAACCGGAGCTTGGGTTAGCAAACTAGCGAAATTCGACGCAGATGAGATATTTTCTGACTGTCCTGGTCTAAGCAATTGCGAGGAAAGGCACATCAAACTGGAGCTGGCGTTATGGGAGAAGGCGCCCTGTACTTGATTTGCAATGATATTTATCGTTTCACAGCATATTGCAAACGACCCAATGCAAAGCGAAGATACACCTCTGTTAAATTCCTAATTTCATCCATGGACTCTTTGCTAGTGAACACATGCATTGAGAGAAGTTGAAATGTACACGCTTCATAAACGATGTTTAAGAAGGGTTGATTTTTGCAAGGAACTACTCAGTCTATAAAATCCAGACTACAGGACAGACTCCCACGAATGCCAAGTGTGTTTCGTTTTCTTTTTTTTTTCAATGGGAATTCGAGTGTTCAGAACATTCATAATGTACAAATTGGATAATATAAAGTAAACACTTCCTTCAGGATTTCAGTCGTAACTAATTCGTTTGAAACAGTTTCGCCTGTGAGGGCTGAGAGGGAACACAAACACCGCGGCCGTGCGATGTACAATGTATGTCGGCGAAAATTTCTTAAGTGGAATTCAGGTGTACTTTTGACTTATTAAGTAGCCTTGCCAAACTTACGGTATACGGACATGCAATCGTAGATTAGACACGAGCTCTCGGAACTTAACGTTGTAGATGTAAATATGTTTCTATCGCTTTGGACCTAAGTACCACAGATGAATTCATTCATGTTTGCTAATACTAGTGGAACAAAGACAAATGCTGAGTCAAATAACGATCAAACGAATGCAGTCATCACATAGATTTAACTGATTTATAAATACATGTGTGACACTTTACAAGGGTACTCAGAACATTCGTGCAGAGCAGCTTAGTTCCTCGTCGCCGTGTTTCAATGGCAAATATAGAACTGCGAAGTGTTCTTCTTTATGTGGTGGAGCTTGTTAATTATAAGAAACATGCCGTAACTTCTATGCATTCACGGAACTTTGTTTTTAATCATGAAGTGACTTCAAAACTTCAGGTATGAATAACGAAGCTTGTTCGATTTCGTACCATGCGGTAAATATTTATGTTCTCACAGCAGATTCCAGTGAGCGGCTCGCCTGACTATAATCTCTCCTTCATTCTGCCGTTCGTGAATGTAGTCGTAACAAGCCGCGTGAGCGAAAATATACTGCGATTAGTGGGACGGCCGTATCGCAGAACCGTCGTTCACTGAACTACCGAGAGCGCGCAATTTGGAGTGCCGAAGGACTACCGAGCGCAAGGAAACCTGTTATTCACGGTAGAACTGACGACAGGCGCGGTGCTGTGTGTGTGGCAACTGTGTGATCGTACAATTGCAAAAATAGGCTTCTTAGTAGCTTGCGATGGTGCGAAAGGGTTCACTGGCACCACGCTGAACACATACTTCGAAGCAACTCGCGCTATCACAGCTCAGACAAGAGGACCTTGCTGTTTACACATATCTTTTCAGAACTTGCCACCATAGCCTTTCTTCAACAACATTGCCTGATCCTTCTTTCCTCATTCTATAACTGCACAACTTCAAGATGTCCGCAAGTTTTCGCCACACAGTGCCATATAAATTCAGCAGAATTATAACCAGTACTTCTACAGAAGTCCTCTCTTCACATTTCTTCCGATGCTGGTGTCATAGTGAGTGTTTTTGCAAACTCAGCTGAACGCCTACCTCTTCATGACATGTAAACGAACACATACATTCGAATGACCGCTTTTGTACATGAGCAAAAAATTTAGAAGGCGAAATTAGCGTGAATTTGTTCAAAGCAGCAATTGTAATCGAAGAACGGGAATTTCGACGCAATATAGCGTAGATATGCTATGGTTAAAAACGATGAATAAGTAGCGCAATGCTCAGTTTTGCTGCGGTAGACTAAGGCTGATAATATGTAGTATTCATTTTCGGAAGGGCAAGTAGATTTCAATGTTGTATTCTGATTGATTATGTTTAACGGCAACAGATCCTCTTGTTAAATAATTTAAGATGAAATGATGTTCGAAATAACTTACTGTATATAACAATAGTTAACCGCCTTAAATGTGGTGTCAGGTACAGAAAGTGGAGATGGACTTCGGTGAACAAGTGACAGCTAATGCGGTGAAAAAGTACGAAAATTAAGCTATATCGTGAGAAAAAAAAGTCTGCCTATAGAAAACGAAATGACGGTTCAGCTTTGACGCTGGCTCAGATTTATCACAGCTTGATCAATGCCTGATCCGATCCTGGTTACATAACGATCCTCTGTAACAACTGGAAATTCAGGACATCGACAACTTACTGATAACCCCTTAATTCGTACGCTATCCTGACGTTTCGAACGGCGTAAAACATCCACGAAAAACGCAAGCCAGGCAACGCAGAACTGAGATCAGAAAGAACCACGCATCTGCCGCACGGTTTCGATGCAGTCGATTGTTACGCAGCTCTTAAATCGTGTCAACGCTGAAGCAGCTTTCAAATCGTTTCGTCGCTGAAGCAGCTCTTAAATCGTGCCGACGCTGAATTGTACGAAGTATCGCGAAAGCACAGTCACGGGAACAGGTAACCGTGTAAGTTGTCATCCGCTCTTTAGGTCAATCTCATTCCGCAGTCAAAGTGACAGAGGCTTCACCGTCAATGATTCCTGACGTGACGGACTGTCGGACTGTTTGGCTTGCCTCTAACCGTGGCAAGATGGCGGACGTCGGTTGCGTCGCACCTAAGCTGTTGAGAGCAAGGCATCAAGGACGCGGCTCTCACAAGAGCGTGGGACGAGAGGTCCAGAAAACGGACAGGGGGGACGTTAGGGTGTTCCATAAGGAACTGTGGACAGCTCACGACGCTTCGTTGGAGGCATCCTCTGCTGAAGGGGACGCAGATGTCGTTCAAGTCATCCGACACGGCTGGGGCGATACAGTCTGGACGACCTCGAGACGTGAGAGAGGCCGACCCTGAGCTGCCTCGGGGACCGGTTGGCAATCATGGGCTACCGGTAGACGTCAGAATCAAGCCGGAAGCTGTCGCCGACGGGGCACGGTTCCGGCGTCACTTTACGTAGTCTGCGGGCGGTAACAATGACTATTACCAACCTCAGAAGAGCTGACGATGACAATTAGGAGGAAAGGACACAGAACGAGGAGGAACATAGCAGGCCGCCGCAGCGTACCTCCGCAGCGGGTACGTGATGGTCACACCGACGATTGCACTGGAGGCCTCACAAATGTGGAGGTCGAGCAAAATCTCCCTGGTTTTCGGTGGACACTGATACCTTTTCGCGAACGTCGCATACGAGGACCGCACACACACAAAGTTTGTCAACACTGGAACCAAGCCCTTCGTGCACTCTCGACTTGCGATCCCAGGAGTAGTTGGCGAACTGCAATCAGACGACTCCGTAAGGTTGGCCTGATGATCCCCGGTCGCGACGATTTGCCCACATGCCTTAAGCACATATTAATCTGTCGACATTTTAAAGTTGAAAGGGTGAACCCTCGCACTTAACACTGCTGCAATCCTGAAAATGCGCAACGCAGGCGCAGTCAAAGCACAATACACATCACACGCAGGGCGTTGTAATCCGTGTCCGGTCCAGGGATTCGGTCTAGTTTGGCATCAACACTGATTTTTCACGGGAGTGAAGCATCTGGTAGATCCTTATGGTACTCTCACTTGGCTTTTTTTTCGCTTTTTTTTTCGTCACACCCACGATATTGGAGGAAGAGTGATGTGATCGCAGGTCGAACTTCGCGCAGTCAACGTCCAGGAGTGTCTTGTCAAATGTAGTTTAGCGCAGTTTCTGAGGACACCTCCCAGTTCTGGAATCAGTCCAAAGAGATGACAGTGGTTGCAGTTTCTCGTGACGGCTCTGGGGATGGAGATTTGCGAAGTCGACGTCGTGCTGCGTGTCACACAGCTGGTGAAGACATTTGCGATCGGATCTCCCAGCAAGAGCACCGGGAGCAACGTCGGCTGGGCAGCGTCGCTCGCACGCTCCTCGCGTGGAGTGGCCTTGCGCAACCGACGCAACCGAAGCGGCGCGAAGTCGCCCCGGCGTCGGTTTGGCGACGACGGCCAAGGCTGCGCGGCGCGCTCCTCTCGCTGGGCGCGGGAAAAACCCGTTTACTCGCTTTGCGCATTGGCGGACCTGCGGACCGCCGGCACTTCACTCCTGTACGATCTCCCGTTAAGCATGTAACGGGTGCTTTTCGAAATCGCCAGTGACCTAACCGATCTAACGGCGAAAACGCAACACCACGGTGGTCGTACGCCATGATTCAGCATGGGGAATTGACAGAGAGACCTGAGCTAGTCATAATTTGCGCATACATTGATCAGGAGGAGAACGGAACAGGGAAGAACAATGCTCATAGGGTCTCTTATGCAATTGCCTAAGAGTCGTAAGACTACTCGAAGGCGAAAGCCATCATCTTCTTCTCCTTAGTCGATGTATTGGTCATCCCAGGCCCGTAGCTAGGGGGGAGAACGCCCTAGCCCCCCCCCCCCCCCCCGAAATTCGGATGGAGTAGGGTGTTTTACCGTGAGTAGCTAAAGAAAATATGTGTTTTTCGTGGCCTTTAACAAGTGCCCCCCCCCTCCCCCCCTCCCCCCCCGAAAAAATATTCCTGGCTTACGGGCCTGGGTCACCCCCCCCCCTAACTTCCCCCCGAAAACTTTCTGCAGCTAACGTACACTGCCCCCAGGATCGGGGGGCTTTCTGCACCTACGTTTTTTTGCAATGCCTCAGTGATTAGCCCACCTTTGACCAAGTGAGGTTGTCATGGGATGTGGGGTCATAATGACTTCTTAAATTTGGTCTGCGTTGTCATGGTGACGTCATCACGTTATTACTTTTTGCATCGCCATTGTCGACGTCACCGATTCCGACGGTCGATTTTCTCGTTTGATGAAGCACCTATGGCTTCCGTCTTAAAAGATAAAAAACCAGCTGATTTCGCAAGACACTTTTTATTCGCTGCTCAAGAGCCACGACTGGTTCCAACAACTCCAGGCAGTCCAGAAGGCCCACGACGCGGCGGTGAGGCTTGGTCTTCCCGTCCCGACGTGGGAGCGGCCCGCGGTCCTCCCTCAATGAAAACTGGGGGGTGACTTCTTCAGGACTTTATTATAAAGTTTAGTACCTACCTACCTACCTGGCAGGAAAGTGACGGGTCCTCAACCAATTTTTATATACTCCTGAAAAGCCAGCCCACTTTCTGCCCAGACGTCTTTTCTCTGTTTTTTTTTATGTTTGTTTTTCACCCGAAGCGCTGGAACTTTCTTGAGAATTGATTTGCGTGAGCTCGTTCGATGCATATGTCAAGAAGGTTTCCAGCAGAAAGCAGATACATGGACAGCATCTGTCGTGTATCTCTTTCCCTGCTGTCCATGCCAGTGTACGCTGTTGGAAATCATTTTGCATCCACCGCGTGTTCTGCCCGTGCAGTAGCACAGAGAAACGCAGATGTGTAGTTTTCGCCGGATTTCTGTTCCTTTGTTAAGTTCCGTGATTGTCCTCCAAAATTTCCGGAGGCGCCTTCGCTATAGAAGTGAAACGCAGTTCACTAGAGTTTGTCACGATCGCCCGGGATCTCTAGCATCGTTGATTGGCTGGAAATTTAGACCACCGGTCGAGGGCTAGCTGAATGAAAGTTGCGGATATGTGCACGTGGAGTTGAGAAAATTACGCCGATCGTGCTTCGCATTGTTGTAGGAAGCGAAACTTTACCAAGGCACTTTTTAGTTCAGCAGATGTGAAGTAAATTTCATCACTATTGTATTAAATATGTACTGAATACATCGTCGCACTCACATACTTCTATCATCATCATCATCATCATCATCATCATCCTCACCACGCAAACTGCTGGGCTAAGGGCCTAGCTCTCCTATGCTTCTACAATTAACCTGGACCTGTGCTTGCTGCGGCCACTTGACCGGGACTCACGTACTTTACAGCGATCGCTATGAAATATCATCAATATTACAAGCGATCTATATGGGGTAGGACAGAAAGCACTTGACAGAACGTAATATCATAAGCGTCTCGGGAGCCTGTACTGTCCTCGGCGTTAGCTAAAGGCACTATCACTTTATTCTAGAATTAGTAGAGGTACGTAAGAGGATAAAGGAGACGTATTCACCATGTAAAAGTATCGTCGACAGAGCCAAGTTACGCAATATGTTCTATTAATGAACTCGCTCCGTTGTCTTGCACGGCTTCCTTGGTCAATGTCTTCGTTGTCACTCCGCTCGCAGCATTCGCGATAATATTGATAATGGAATGCGCAGATATGTGTAAGCTGTACCCGTGTGCTTGACTATATTCGCCAGACGCTCACTCCATCAACTTAACATCCGTTGCGCAGCATCCGATGTGCAGCATCAGGACACCTCAGAATGGTGTATGATGGCTTTTCGTCTGTGGGACATCCGACGACTCTTTCGCCCGTGACTTCGCTGACGGGTCGATCGTAGCCTTGAAAGAAACACTAAACATGTTACCACATGTCTTTATTCCCTTTTATGCGCTTGTCCGCAGTTTCCTTCGTCTTGTCCCACATTTTTTTCGCGCTATTTTTGCGTCATGATTTACCAACTCCCCAAGCAGTCTACCCTAAGTTCGTCCATTGTCCGCTCCTGCGCTGTTTGTTGAAGATGTCACCACTACAACCACCCCTCGACGTTTGAAGTTAGAACTAAACACTCTGCTTGACTTCACTTTTTTTTTTTTTGTTATCACTGTATAAGTATTGAGCCACACTCGGAAGCCCGTGTAGCATAACCAGTGATTGTTAACTTGAAGCAACTTGTTAAAGTTACCGCAGGACACTCGGCCCTAAGAAATTGTTCCTTAATGATATGTATCTCAAAAGACAGTTGAACGCGTCAAGAGATGTGTAATGGCCAAACGTTTCAGAGCGGCTGGCTTTAAGCTAGCAGGTGCGTTTTCTCACCTGCTTGCAATCAACGCCGACTATTAGTAAAAGCACGCATTATTACGCAAACGAAAGACCAGTATCTGCTTTGAATGCAGATACGGACCCCTAGGCTTCGAACAGCGAAAGCAAACATTGCTTCAAAACTGTTTTTCAGATCGCCATGAAGTTAAGAACGGTAACACAGCGTCGAAGGCGGAAACATAGTTTTTTGTCCTTGAACGTGCCTGCCGCAAGCCACGCCCTTTCCACTGCCCAGGACCAATGAGAGGCCAGCTAGCTCTCGAGCTGCACTCATCGCGACCTATCAGAAGAGCGGCTCGAGCGTGCTGGAAATGTGAGGACCGGAAAGCAGGTGGAGCCGAGGCATAATTGTGGATACGCGCTCTTTTTTCTTCTTGGAAGCCACCCAAACCCTGGTACGCGATACATGTGACCTCATCGTCCGTTCGAAGTGTTTTTTTTAATCTTTTTTCGTTCCTTCTTTATTTCTTTTTGTCCACGAGTGGCGCACCGCAGAAAATCGCGCCCGTGCGTCACTGTATAGGTGCGCGAAAACTTTCATTGACAGTCCGAACACAAGAGCTGGCATCAGCTGCGAGATCGAGCCCTTTGGACACGCTATATTCCTTCAGCAAAATGTAAAAAAAAAAAGAAAAAAACAAAAAAAACGGCATTGCTCTGTTTACGATTGCATTTCACCCGCCTTCCTGGGAAGGGTTAAGGTGAAACTGTAAAGGTACTTAAGATTTATGTGATAGTGCTTGATAGCGCCTAATGTTCTAATCATTTAATAAAGAAGAAGAAATTTCTTATCTCTTCGTCCCGCAAACCACGTGCCGAAGATAATTCGAAGCCATCACACACTGCTTGGCTTCCGACGTAAATATTTACCTGACAACGTGCTCGACCTTTTTGTAATGCCACGAGTTTGAACTAGTGACAGCGAAAAGGACAGGTGGGTGGTCGGTAGATTTCCAGAATCAGACTGATGGACAAGGGGCGGACCATAAATTTAGTACACGTTTCGCCGTTACCCGCCATGGTGGTCTGGTGGGTGCTCGACTGCCGACCCGAAGGTCGCGGGATCGAATCCCGGCCGCGGCTGCTTCGATTTCGATGGAGGTGAAATGCTAGAGTCGCTTAGATTTAGACGCAAGTTACAGAACATCAGACGGTGAAAATTTCCGAGGCCCTCCGCTACGGCGCCCCTCATAGCCTAATGTGGTTTTCGGACGCGAAACGCTTAACAAATATTATAATTCATGTTTTCTCTTTGCACTTCATTTGTTAGGAAAACGCGTATAAAAATAGAGATTTGTGGTCGCTGTGAAAGGCTAAATGTTAAATTGAAGTGGGTGATTATCCTGACTGAACTGTAGCTAAACAGGATCGGCGGCCGTTTATGGCAGTAACGGCTATCTAATAGTGCCGTAACATGCCAAATAGTCGCAAGCGTAGTTGTCATTCAAGTCGGTATACACAATTGGAGTATATACTAAAGGCAGTGACCCTGCTTAGAAGTGTGGAGGGTAGTCGGGAAAATAGCACATTTGCTACTTATGCATTCTCTGCAAGGTGGTAAAAATCTCCGTACACCAACGCCGGTGATGCATCTCTTGCGTGGTGAGAGATAGAACTTAATCGCTTGCAGAACGCGCCCCTGATGTTGATATGATGAAAGTGTGGCTTTACGAAAGTTTCGAGTCTTTGACAACTGTGCTTAAAGGAGTACTGACACCCGAATTTTAAATATTTTCGGGTCGTTGCTCTAAATCAAAACACGGGTGTCGAGAACCACAAAAGAAAGTTTCGTAGTGCTTGGGAATGCACTGAATATATCTTTTTAATACCCCGACCTCAAAAAAAAAAATGAAAGTTCGGTTTCGGTATGAAGACACGGCACGGCTTCGCAGTGACGTGTCTGACGTCACGGGAAGACTGCGACTCGTGAAATACTAGCAGCAGCTGTCAGTTTGCAGGCAGTCGCACGTGGTTCACATAAACAATTACGAGTAGGTGGTCGTCCAGAGACCCTGACAGCGACTTATGCAATTTAGGCCGCATGCAGGAGGCAGCTTTCGCAAAACCCAAGGAACTCTGTTGACTTGTCGTGATCGTGTGCCATTGTGGTAGGTCTGGCTTGCAGATGCTGCGCGACGAAAACTTTAAAATGAAAGTAAAATATTTCATAGGTGTTGTCTAGCTCCGGTGCGTGGAGAGTGTTTTAATAGTGCACACCATGGAAACGAAAGGTGTCCCTTTTGGGGTACCTCAAAATCGTGTCAGTAGCCCTTTAAAGGGGTACTAACAGGAAAATTTTCAGTTGTCATTTTCTTTTTTTGCATGAAATGAAAGGACGAGCCCTCAAGAGCCTAGAAAATGTACTGCTAAGAGTGACTGCACACTGAGGAAGTAATTATGGTATATTTTTATTGCTAGTCTCGGTTCCTACCGTACTCTGACGTCACAACACGGTATGAGCTTCTCGTCCCGTTCCCGCGCAAGATATCGTCACGTTTCCACGGCCGCTCCACACCGTGGCTTCGTTAGTGACGCACAAGCAGCCATTTTGTATATTTCGCCACCTGGCATCATCACAACTAGCCAGGCTGCTGCGTGAAGTCACCAGAATTAGTACTGCAGCCTGACGTCAAGCAAGTGTCGATGTCGGTAGGTGTGCCATGGAAAATTTGGCCTTAATATCAAAATAAAATATCTTATCTGCATTTGCTGAGCTTCACACTTACTCAAAGCCGTCTCTGTATTCAGATGATATGTATGGAAGGGTTAACTCACCTTCGAAAAATGGTGTCAGTACCCGTCCGTCGTCCTGTGTGCATCTTTCTCTGTCCTTGTTTTGTTCCGCTATACTATGTATTTCAGTCAGTACCCCTTTAACATGCCTAATTGAAAGCGCCGACAGACTGAGTACAGCTATAGGCTTTGATTATTATCAAGAAATTTGTACCCGCTTCACCTACGGTTAAGTCAGAAGAGATAACTTGCCAGCAGCTTCACAAAAAAGAAAAAAAAGTGACCACATGGTATAAACTTCGTGCTTGGTTCATGTGTGGACGCGTCGCTGGTTGACCTCGAGCTATTTTAAGAGTAACGAGAATTTGGTACTCGGCCAGAACTTTGTTGACAAGGGAGCACATTACTTGTTAGAGCATGCAGCATCCTCACTCGGCGGTACATTAGCGACTAGCTCATCTAGGTCTCGCGAAGAATTTCACTCTGAGGAGTTTAGCAAGTATGCCCAGCATATTCGTTGTATCGATGCTCCAGCCATTCGTTGGTGGTGCTGTCCCACAAGCTTGCCTTCGAGGGCCATATTAATTCAACTCCACCGTCATGCACAGTGACGTTCAAAACTTCAGGCCATTAAAGCTTCTTAGATGTGGGCGCGAAAAGACTAGGACGAAGGGAAGAAAGTACACGCACACTGGCGCTACTGACAACAAATAACGTTTATTTCCATCACCAAGCCGACTAATATACCTATTTTTGCACACGACAACCACGTGACTACTTGCGGAAAACATGAAAAATCAAGAACACAATCAACGACATGACAGTGCTGGAAACTTCCTACTATGCATTAGAGCGATTTGATGTTAGTACGCGCTGGCGCCGACTTCCCAGATTCGTTCGATGCTCGATGTGCAGCGTAAGACAAAAGCTTACGAGATGTGTGTTTCACGATTGAAGCTGTGTTTCCGCTCAGTGCTTGCCATTTGTATGATAAACCAGGTCTTCATGGTGTTATTCACATATGCTAGCTGTATAGCCCCTTACGCTTAATGATATTTCCTACTTGATGTATCCGGCTGAAGCGGTCGTCAAGAACTCTGCCATCATAACATTCAGTAATAAATGTAGATGAGGGAGAAATAAAGATTTCAAGGAAATGAACGGTGTCTTTGATTACAGGTGATTTACGTCGGTGCTGTAAGGGCGATTTGCATCGAGGGCACGGATTCTACTTCCGGCCAAAGCGGCCGTATTTCGACTGGGGCCAAATGTTGAGAACGCCATTGTCCTTAGATTAAGGCGCCCGTTAAAGAACCCCAGGAGGTCGAAATGAATCCGAGGTCCCCCCACTGCGGTGTGCCTCGTAATCACATTGGGGTTACGGCACGTAAAACCCCTGCAGTTAATGTTATTTGTGCTTATTGCTGTTTAAAATATTAATGTTCTCAGTGTGGGACATTCGTGAGGCGACGTTACTTTTGCATTTCCTTTTTCCCCCCTCTTTGTTTTTTTTCTTTTTCTTTAACAGCGAGACTATTCTTATTCGGCCCTTCGCCGGCGCCGTCGTAACGCTTGGCACTGGAGGCGGGCATGTCATGCATAGCAGCAACGCTTGGAACGCTGCTTGCGTTCCAGAGCAGACGCTACAATAGCGTTCCAGCACGGCCGTGAATGAGCATATCGTAGAGCGGGATCCACATGGCTTAACCTGAACACCACCTCTTGACCTGAACAACAAAGAAACAACAAAGAAATCCTGAGTGAAAACTGGTCAGAACGCAGCTGCCTGCAAGAGTCGAAAGGCGCTTAACATCTAGTTCCAAATAACGAGCGATGACACACCACAGAAGTACTTGGAGAAGGCTTTCAAAACATCTAAACACGAAGAGGCACTTGTAATAACTTAAAACAGACAATAATCTGGAACCTACACTCTAAAAAAAAGTCGAGTATTTTGGGAGTATTTCTGCTGCACAACAATAACCGTCATTTGGCTTGCTCACGTTTCCTCTCTTGAAAACCCGGCTCTCGGCACATTCCTATCAAGAATGCCATGTCACGCCGATAACGCGCGCGGCGTTCGTGACCGGGAAGTGCCGGGACGGCGGTGATAACGCCAGGAAAGTACGCGGGGTAGATGACGATTATACACACTAAGAATTATTCGAGTAAAAAGGGTGTCTTTTTGCTACCCAACTATAATCGTCATCTACCCCGCGTACTTTCCTGGCGTTATCACCATCGTCCCGGCACGTCCCGGTCACGAACGCCACGCGCGTTATCGGCGTGACATGGCATTCTTGATAGGAATGTGCCGAGAGCCGGGTTTTCAAGAAAGGAAACGTGAGCAAGCCAGATGACGATTATTGTTGTGTAGCAGAAATACTCCCAAAATACTCGATTTTTTCTTAGAGTGTAGTTGTGTAGCAAAAAGACAACCTTTTTACTTGATTATTTCTTAAAGTGTAGGAAAAATATGGAGTATTTGGGGAATATAACACAACTATAATCGTCGTCTGGCTCGCTCGCGTTTCCTTTCTTGAAAACCGGGCTCTCGCCAGTTTGCTATCAGGAATGCTATGTCACGCCGATAGCGCACATGCCGTTCGTGACCTGGAAATGCCGGCACCGCGGTGATAAAGCAAGGAAAGCACGCGAGGTAGACGGTTAGGCCATAGGTTAGGATATAAAGGTGTGTGGCAGAAAGACTCCCCAAATACTACATTTTTTTTTCTTGATGAGCATCAGTATCGCTGTTTCGACGGCTTTCACGTAGTGGAGCTGGCAGCATTTATTTATTTATTTTTTTTTTTCAGTGGCAGCTGCAACGTTAAATATCGGCAACGCTCTGCACTGCTTGCGCGGTGATGGGAGGTGCGTTTAGGACTGGCGCCGGCCGCCGCCAACCTTGGCGTTTGCGGCCTACCTTGGCATTGCGAGCGCGAGATGTGTTACGACGTCGTCGGGGCCGCCGCCGCCGGCGCCGCCAACGAAAAGAAAGCACAACGCGACAAGGACGGCGGCGAGACGCCGCTCCCCCCCGTGCCAGTGCATTATGCATTCGTTCTCACGAGTAGCGTGCAGCGTGCGACGAAACTGTGAGATAGCGTAACGAGAACGCTGCGGTTCGTATCTTCTCGCCCATGCCGTGGTTCGCTGTGGGACCGAGCTAACGCATTCCGGAAGCACCGAGTTCACTTATCTATACAGGCTAACCGACCGAGACTTTTGTTGCCAGCAGATGCGAAAGAGGTTCGATTGGATTTGATAAAATTTTATTGGGTCCTCCGACACACAGATAACTGTGCCGCGGGCCATATGCGCCCGGCAATGCAGTTTGCGAGATCCGACGGTAGCGCCAAAGCACATAGCCTATAGCTAGCAGACGAAGCAAAATCGGGCCCGCCAGTGCATATATGTATTTTTTTTTAGGTGGAACGAGAGGGGTCACGCATATATACAACACCCCTGGCGGGATTATGGGCGCACCCAGGAAGCGTTCGGTGTAAAGGCAACCAATAGGGAGACACTTGAGCGCGTCGATGTGTTCAGAGAGCGTTTCATTTTCTTGGTATCCCTGGCGGCCAATGCCGTCAATGCTGAGGCGGCAGATGAGAGCTCCATCGCGCCCTCTGGTCAGTGACGGGTGACTGTAGAGTTTCCTAATGATACACTACAAGGAAATCTAGCGCTAGTGTCTAAGGGAACTGCAACGCATGGCGCTTCAGCCAACACGGGAATGATGGGTAGCCCATGGATTTGTCTGATCTTCGTTCTTTCGGCTCCGTTTGGCTCCGTGTGGTCTGGAGCCGCTTTGTTGCAAGGCGGAACGTTCAGCAGTTCCACTTCACCCCCTTAACCTCTCTAGACAAACCAATTCAAATCGGCTCACGAAGTTCACAACGATCTATTCTTCTACACGAAACAAACGCCAATACACAACAATAAACAAAGCCACGAGTGCGTCCAAAGCCGCAGGAACGAAGATTAGGCAACTTACTACCCATCATTTTCATGGTGACGGCTCTAACGCAGCGACAGAGTTCCCTCTCGTAAGCATAAGCGTGCGCAGGGTTCCCCTTCAGGGGGGGGCGAAGGTTCGTCGCAGCGTCCCCCCCCACCCTATTATGTCAATGTATGGGGCTGACTTTGCGCCCCCCCTATCACCCCCCCCCCCTACAATGTATGGGGCTGGCTTTGCGCCCCCCCCCCCCTTCTCGCCCCCCCTGTCCATCCCCCCTTCCCCCCCCCCCTCCCCGTGCGCACGCCTATGCTCGTAAGTATTGCAGGAAATTCTATGCCGAAGACCGCTCCCACGTCGGTGCCGAAAGGCCGAGCCCCTCAGCCGCTTCGCGGGCTTGGTGGACAGCCCAGGGTTGTTTTTCCAAGGATGGGCTGTGCATTGCCGCCTGCCATCTGGCAGATGTGACGTTGGGCAAATGGGCGAGCTTGACGCATTGCCAGGGCATGTGATCTATAGTGAAGCCCACAATAGGCCTATGAGCAGACATTACTTGGTTATAGTTCAGGGTAAATGATGTTCAACATTTTCAAGCTAGCATGTCTTTGTTTGCAATAGCATTTAGTGAAGCTTGCTGGGAAAGTTGGTGAATCATTCGCCGGTTAACCAGACCTTGCGCAATCTAAAGAAAATTCGGAAACGAGAAGGGGTCCAGGTGGTGTTTTCAGTGCCTCTCAAACTGTGCATGTTCTGTAAAAAGACAAATCCGTGTGAGAACCAAGAAAGAAAACAACGCAAGATTGGCCATGTGGGAAAGTTTGTAACTTGTGATGAAAGTGTTACTTACCGCGCACCGTTATCTTGTGGCCATGAGCATAGTGGGCAGACAGGCAGATGTGCCAACAGCAGGTTAAAGGAACACCACTGCAATGTTAATGAAAGCAAACAGGGACACCTAAGCATGCATTGTCTACAATGTGGAACTGCATCTGGATCACAAGATCGATCCAGGTCATGCGAGCCGTTGCCTTAATGGAGGGAAATTATCAGTCGGCACAAAGACAAGCAGGTTAGGGAGATTTTAGACGCTGTGAACTTCGCACGTGCGGGCAACAGATGTTTGAACGTGGCATCTCTTACAATATCAAGCAAAGAGCTTGCGCTTTTAAATCGTTGGCAGTCAGCACAGAGCTGAGTAGTTCAATCGATATCACATATAATCTCCTATTTAACAGCGAAGCTTTTAGCAAATCGTTCCTTGTGAGTCGATACAGAAAACTATCATCATCATAAATAGGTATATGCCACAGAAATTGCGTAAATCCCACTATTCTTCACTGGTCCACTAAAAATGAAGAAGGCAACAGTTAGCCCCAAAAATGACTGCAAAGCGACGGCGGCCTAGCCGAAGACCCCGAGTACGTACAACTAGAAAATGCTAGGAAACGGGA
>JALIZH010006779.1:22500-35000 GCA_030522465.1 Rhipicephalus appendiculatus
ACTACACAGTACAAGAGTATGGTAGTAGTGGCAATGTCGAGAGCTGCTGGTGCGGTTGGCCACGTGCTGCTCCACGATAAGCGACAGTGACCCTGAACCTCTGGCGTTGCATCTCATATTTCTTGATGCACAAGCGACGTGTCACCAGTTTGCGGGGGCAGAATTTCCGTTCAGGCCATCACGTGAACAGTTTCTATTTCGGGAGCACGAATTAAGGGCGTGGATAAATCTATGCGTTGACGGGCTAGTTGGTGTTTATGCATAGTAACTTTTAGCTCGATAAGCCAGAATGTGTGTGTGCGTGCGTGCGTGCGTGCGTGCGTGTGCGTGCGTGTGTGTGTGTGTGTGTGTGTGTGTGTGTGTGTGTGTGTGTGTGTGTGTGTGTGTGTGTGTGTGTGTGTGTGTGTGTGTGTGTGTGTGTGTGTGTGTGTGTGTGTGTGTGTGTGTGTGTGTGTGTGTGTGTGTGTGTGTGTGTGTGTGTGTGTGTGTGTGTGTGTGTGTGTGTGTGTGTGTGTGTGTGTGTGTGTGTGTGTGTGTGTGTGTGTTTGTAACATGAGCGCTCGTGACTTGTTGTCAGTGTGTGCCCGTCCTTCAAGCGCTTTATTGTTATTATGCCACTCTGACGTTCCCGCACCAACTAGCTCGCCGTCATAGATTTTGACGGCGTCTGCTAGGGACTCCATAATTGCTCAATCATAACAGAAAATGATTTATATTGTGTTACAAGGGAACCAGAGACTTCACGCTGCAAGTTTCAGGAACTTTTATTGAGCCAATTTGGCCAAAATACGAAAAAAAGAAGACGTTGAAATCAATGACGCTTAGCACTAACAGATATGCTCAGACTTTTAAGCGAAACGCGGAAATGAGACAGTGGCCCTAATTTCCTTTGCAAAAATTGATTCTATGGTATGAAAGCTAACGGCCTTAGATTTGTCAAAGAATAAAAAACCACAGGGTCCCTGGTGCATTCGCCTAAGACGACTCGAAGGCGAAGACAATCTTCCTTTCCTTCTCAGTCGATGCACTGATCCTCCCCGACCCCATCCGAAACTTTTCCGCACATGTTTTGCCCTGCCTCCAAGATCGGAGGCGTTGCAAGCTTTCTACCTCACCTGGTTTATGCATTGCCTCCGTGATCGGCCCACCTTTGACCAAACGATGGTTGTCGTGTCGTGACGTCATGATGATGTCACATATTGAAGTCATCACGTGAATGAATGAATGAGTGAAATAACTCTATTCGGTCCACAATAGACGTGAGTAAACATCACGTGTGGGTGAGTGAGTGAGTGAGTGAGTGAGTGAGTGAGTGAGTGAGTGAGTGAGTGAGTGAGTGAGTGAGTGAGTGAGTGAGTGAGTGAGTGAGTGAGTGAGTGAGTGAGTGAGTGAGTACAACTTTATTAGTCCAGTGCTGACGCTGAGGTTGCCCCGCGCCACCCGGCTACTCCCACGATTCTTTGCATCACTCGCGCTGATGCCAACGCCGATGGTTAATTTTCGCGTTTGATGACGCATCTGAGGCTTTCGACTTAATAATAAATCAGTCTAGACTGGATTTAACGTCCCCGTAAATCCTTGAAACCTTGAAGTCGTCCGGGTGTGGCAGTAGCGGCACTGTGATTTGTACGCTACTCCTAACGCGGAACATACACAGTCGGGGACAGCTGGCACCCTGCGGCGCGACATTTTTTTATGCCTGTACCGCCGTTCCTTTCCTGCAGCGCACACTGAAGTTTTCGAGCACGTGGAGAAGACGCGAGCGGAGAATAAACGACTCCGCGCCTCCGCCTCCCGGAGCAAAAAGAAATATTAGACGCGTGAGAAGAGACGCGCAAAAAGAAGGGGAAAAAAAAAGTACAATCGGCAGTGCCGGCACCGTTCGTCTTTGCACGTACTCGTATTCGAGTCACGTCTGCACCGAAAGCCGCAACTCGGGCAGTGCGCACCTCTGCTCCGGTGCAGACGAAGCTGCGCGCAACCTTGGCATTCGAGAGAACGCGGCAGTGCGCACGCAGAGTGAAAAGAAGAAGAAAAGAAAAAAAAAAACAGACTAAGAAGCAGTACATGTTTATTTTTCTTTTATTTCGTAACCCAAACTGCGCGCACCTACAGCTTCAAAAAAAAAAAGAAAAAAAAAAAGACATGAGTTCATCCAAGCGATGAGCCGTTAGTCATAGGAGAGACAATAGCCAAATGGTTTTCAAGAATGTACCTCAGAAGAGAGAGAGAAAAAGAGAGATTGAACATATGTCATAGACACTATATATGTAAGTGCATAGAAAACTGTGTGTACGGATTCTATCCGCGGTGTCCTGTAGTAGGTACTCTGGACCATGCCCTTAGACTTTGCTCATTCCTTATAGGCCACCTATTGCATATGTTCGTAGTGCTTCTGATTATTTTTCTATTTTCTTATTCTTTTATTCGTTGCAGCCTTTTCTTATTTTTATGTGTTTCTTGAATGCTATACTGCCCACAGGTGACTGTTAGTGCCCTCGCACTGTCAGTCACCTGTGGCGCATACCCGCATACCGCAGCCCGTGGCATACGGGTATACGCTACACGTGTCTGGAGGAAAAGGTTCGACGACGTACGTGACGGAATTTTCACGTTATCCATGCCATGACCACACAGTCATATTTGTCAAACCCTCTCACCCTCCCATACCAATCTTGGTCTACACCAAGTTAAGGAGGCGGATCACGAAAGCAGCCAGACGTAGGCGGCTAGATAGGTGGATAGATACATCAAAGTGCCTTTGGTTCGCTAAGAAATGCTTCGCATCCAATAAACTTGAAACTTGTTCCGTGAAACACCCTGTGTAGGCTTTTGCCATCTGCGTCAGCTCAAGTTACGCCTGCGTGTTACATGACTGTCACCGTTATCGTCCTCGACGACCGAAAGAGAAAGAAAGGGACCGCACATCAGAAACTTGGTTTCGGGGTGTGTATTTTCATTTTTTCTGAGCACGGTCGCTCATCGGGTATTCGTGCGTCGTGTACACTGCAGCGGCGGTTTCATCGGAGTGCCGCCGCTATATCGAGAACCAACGTCACGCCTCCTGTCGTAATGGTATAAAAAGGGAAAAAAAAGAAAGAAAAAAAATAAAAAAAAGAAAGCGACGATTCACAGGGGATGCAATGTAAAGGAATGTGTCCTTGCTTTGCTCATGCTTTTCAGGAAGCCTTGAGGCGAGACGCGCCAGCGCTGCGAGGACGTGATTATAGGTGGAGGCGGAAAGATCTCGCGCCCAGCAGAATGCGCAAAGACGAGGATCGTGACTTGGCAGCCGGAACACCCGTGTGCGCTGCCTCTTAACAAAGACGCGGCGGCCGTTGGGGCCGTGACCGCGAGGACAACACGCGCGCTGCTTGATAAAACGACACCGCTCGGCAATTGGAGCATGCGCAGATGCGTCGCTGGTACAGTAATCCAAATTATTTATTTTATAGGGGCCTTGACACGGCCATGTTTGAAAATTTGGTTGAAGCGCACCGAAAAAACACACACAAGAAGAAGCAGACAGGACAGCGCTTTCCTGTCTGCTTCTTATTGTGTGTGTTTTTTCGGTGCGCTTCAACCAAATTTTCAAACATCAACGTCAACCAACTAGCCCAACTTGCCATCTTTCTGCTTGACATGGTCGCCCACAGCGAAAAATAGAAGTAGAGGGTCAATTGTGCCTGCACATATATGAAAAATGTTCTGTAAAAGAATATTTGATTTCAAAATGAGCCCTAGAAGTCGCTGGCTATAAACCCCGCCCACTGCCTGTGAGCGCTATTTTGCCATGGCGTGTGTGACGTCATGTGCTTCATGGGGTGGAGCCGTGGTCTTCTATAGACTATTTTCCGTAAGACATCCGGGCACTGCCGCCATCTTGGGCTGTTGAGCCGATGTTTTCGTGTTTTTGTATCTCGCGACATGTATTGATAAGGCCATTAAAACATCGTATGCACCAACCTAACCGTTTTCACGCGTATGCGTCTACCGTAACACTGTTCGTTTAGTTGTTAAAGATACAAAACACAAAGGTTAACAGCCCAATATGGCGGCACTCAAACCCGTCCGTAAAATTGTCTATACCTAAGTTTCAGCCGCTGCAAATCGTTGAATGTTCAATGCCAAGCTGAAGAAAGCTGAAATAGCTCCATTGTACGCGCAGCCGACCACGAAACAAAATCGTTGGCCCGAATACGGACTCTCGCAGAGCGAGCGGCTTGTTACGTCTCGTCTCGCGAGTGCACCAGTGTTGTCAGACTCTCGGGTCACTCGCGTGTTTATAAAAAAAAAATATATATTTGTTATAAATTAAGTATTCCACCAAATGCGCTGAAATTTGGCCAGCTTGTTTGTGAACATCTAAGGACTAACCCACATAACACAGATTATGAACGAAAATTGGGTGTAATGGCCCCTTTAAGGCACGACGGAGGCGCAGTGGTTACGGTGCTCAGGTGCTGACAGGAAATATTCTGGTTCGATCCCGTCCATGACGGTGATGGACGTAGCCGAGGGGGGGGGGGGGGGGGGTCTTCAAGCACCCTCTGAAATTTTTCAATTTTGCTTGCGTATATATACACGCACTCATACAAACGCAGGCACGAACATACATAAAATATACCCTCCCCCCCCCCCCCCCCCCCCGAAAAAAAATTTCTGGCTACGCCCCTGACGGCGGTCGCATTTCGATGGAGCCAAATTGATAGAGGCTTGTGTATGCACTGTGCGACTTCATAAAATATATAATAGGGGCTTTTAGCTTGTACGTATACTTTTTAACGTTACCGTGTTACCGGAATACCGGGATTGCGTTTACCGTTTTACCGGAACGCATGTTTTAGAAAAGTTTTAGCACACCATACGTAAACGTTTACGTACTTCCGTAAACGTATACCTTTACGTTTGCGCAAACCACCAAATTGCGATGATAACTGCATTTAAACTATATTTAATTTAGATAAGATTGAATCATTACTGCGGCAAAATCATCAAAAAGGTTTTTTAGCGTGTAAGGTATCCCAATGTACGCGAAGGAGTATAAAACGTATAAAATACCAGGTTACCGGACGATGGTGTCGACATCTTGTGACGATTTGTGCAACCACAGTCCATGGACACGTTTGTTTTCGCCGAGTGTTTTTGAGGGAAGAAATGATTAAAAAGGCAAACTCATTCGTAGTTATGCCACTGCAAGGCATTCGCATCAGAAGTAGAATGCACGATGTTTCTGCAATACCAATTCTGTGCTTGCCTGGTTCATATTAGCCCCTGCTAGATGGCGCCACCTATCCAGTATGTCGGGCATGTCAGGGGTTTTAGGCCTCTCACGTTTACTGCTTCGGCTTGCTAGGTCACTATAGCTTCGGCAATCCTGCTGAAACAATTAAGGTGATCGCTCGCACTTCGTCTTATTTTGACTCGGCATCGGCGGCTGGAGTCTCCTCAAAGCGGATATCGCGAGTAGCCACGAACGAAGGTGGATTTGTGAGATAGGGCCGAAAACGTAAAGCCTATCCGGCGAGTAGTTTACGTTCCGTAAAAAGTCTACGTTCCGTAAAGAAACGCGCATGCGCAGATTCCTTCCGGTATCCGGTAACACGGTAACGTAAAGATGTATACGTACAAGCTAAAAGCCCCTATAATATGTCGGGTTTTACGAGCCGAAACCATGGTATGATTATGAGGGACGCCGTAGTGGAGGGCTGTTTCGACCATCTGGTGTTCTTTAACGCGGGCTAACATCGTACAGTGCACGGGCCTGTATCATTTCGCCTCCATCGAATTGCGACCGCCGCGGCCGGGATCGAACTCGCGACCTTCGGGTTAGCAGCAGAGCACCGCGAACACTGTTCCGCACAAGCGGACTGTGCGATTTCAGTGTTACAACATGCCTCTTTTAGCAAAAAAGAGGACTGGGAGGAAGCCCTTAGCGGCGATCTCCGGGAACCGCTAAGGGCTGTCCAACAAGGTAATATAATAGAAGTAATTAGAAAAGTGCGTTTTTATAGCAGACATGACACAGCATATTTGAAGGCGTTAGTTAGAAATACACAGCAAAGTCAGTTGGGCATGACTCCGGAGTGCCGGGCGTAGCGGCCTTCGCACTTTTTTATTTTTATTTTATTTTATTTTTTGGCGCCGTGAGAGCGCTTTACAGAAATTTTTCGTCAACAGCACCGCCTCATTCAGCGCATTTCCAGCGTTGCTTTTGCGGTCACCGTTTCCTAAAGGAGATAACGAGTGTCGAGCGGTTCACGATGTTCGGACTGCGACAACGTTCATCCCCGCAATTTCTTCGAACGTGTCATGCCAAAAGAAAAGGTTCGTGCTTTCCTGTAGGCAACAGTATGCGCCGCGCATAGTGGAATGACGCAGGGAACCTTCAACAGGCAACCAGGTTACATACTCACCATCTCACCCCCGTATTCTCAAACAAGCCTCGACTTGAATTTCGTCCTTCACTTGACTGAATTGAACAAAGCGCCGCTGCTCGACTGAAAATGACGCCGCGCTTCTCAGGAATTGCTGCAGATTATCGCTGATATGCAGTGACTCGTTCCGCCTAGAGACATCGCTCCTATCGGCTTTCTCAAGTCAAGGTGGAGCGTTGCGTGAAGGGCGGTTCTAGAATACGGGGGTCACTGTGGTGAAAGTTCACTGGCGAGGGGTGGAACAGTCGTCACGGCTGTCACCTGAGGAATTTCTTCTGGCTAAGCCTCTCGGTAAGTCTGTAGCGCCGTCCTTTCAAATCATCTTTTTGCCTCTACCGTATGCACCCTACGCACTGTTTTTCGTTTTGCGCGGCGCGAGAACTCGAGGTGCATACATTTATATGCTGCTTTGCATGTTGCTCTGTATAGCGCCCTTCGGTGCTTTGTTGTTTTGCGTGGCACTATGAATTTCACAAATCGGGTGTGCTTACGAAACCCGATGTCCTTGAATTACGGCTATCGGGTTTCTATCGGGCTTTCTATAGCAGCCAGAAATGTGCCCGCGGTTACTAAACGGTAACAAGGTGCTGCAGTGTAGAGAAGATTAAAGATTCAAACGCGGATGGTCAAAAGCAACAGTTGAAGCTGTCTCTTGCAGAAAAAAAAAAACTGTAATACCTAAGTTATGACGCAAGTTACACGAACCTATAGCTTGCCGCGAAGCTGAGTTAAACTGTGCAATTCGTCCAACACTTTCCATACGCATTGAATGTTTTTACCCTGCCGGTAGCCGTATTTTTTGACGACTTCCGCATGAGGAACCACCACCATGTCAGGAAAGAACGAATGTCTTTCTTTGGTAGACGCAACATTAATTAGAACTGTGTCTCGTTCTGGCAGACACCATGCCCTCGGGTAGTATGCGAGGGATCATTGGTCAGCTGCCAAGCTCGTAAAAAGATCACGTGCTTCGTGACGCCAGCAGGCGGAAAAGGGTGTTCCACACTTGCCGTCATGACTACTAGCGGCGCTGACTAACACTCCTAGGTTTAAATGCACATATATACCCCATAAAGTGGACAGGGGGGGGGGGGGGGGGTGACTGCCGCTGTGGCTCAGTTGGTAGAGCATCGGACGCGTTATTCGAAGGTCGCAGGTTCGGTCCCTGCCGGTGTCAAGTTATCTTTTCCGTCCGCTTTACTTTCTCCACATTTAACATCTTGATTACCACAATTAACATCCCCTATACTTTCCTTGGCTTTCTTGTCTGTTAGCTCTAATTAATACCGCGTCAGGAACTATTCCTGTCGCGAAACCAACGCCGAAAAAGTTCGGAGTGGCTTACGAATGTTTAGGTTGCACTCGCTCTGGAACAACGCATGAGGTGGAATGAGTTATAATGAGCAGCGCATAAAAAACCAAGGCCAAGAAGGACACGTGGACAAAACAAGCGCAAATCGGGATGCGTAGCGACAAGCGTGGGATAGCTAGCGCTTGTCCTGTCTACGTCACTTTTCTTTGCCTCGGTTTTATTGCGATAGCTATTATATGGACAGCTTCGATGGGTTTTTGCCGTCGCCGTCGCCGTCATGTCCCATATGAAGTCCAAATTGATAATATTCCTTAGCGCATCGTACGTTCTATACCCGTGGGTAATAGCGGGCGAGCGGGGGCGACGAACGCTGCTGAAGCAGTCATCAAACGAGCTCCCCGGCCCATCTCCGTCACTCCGGAGGGCGCATGCGATAAGATCCCCCCCCGCGTGTTAGACCAGCCGTCGAATGCTCAAGCAGAGGAAACGACCCGCTCATCTTTAACGAGCATGAAGACGCGAGTGGGGGGGGGGGGGGTGATTCTTCGAGCAGCCACTGTGAACTTTGATTTTACGGGCGCATTCGCCATTGCTGGCGCGCGCGCTATCTCCCAATCCCGGCCACCATCAGCGGGCGGCTCGTATACCCTTACACGTGCTGCGGGTAATAGCGCGCGAGCGCTATTACCCGCAGTTCATTCCCGCGTTTCACCCGCATAGTTCTTTCTTTTGCTAATTGGCGAAGTATCCACTACTCGTCCGTAAGGTACCACGTGCACTTGCGCAGCTGCACGCTTTGTAATGTGTGGGCAGCTTTAAACCGCTACTCTCAACGTGAAGAGACTGTGCGAAAAGTGTACCTGGAGCGGCCGTATTCTCTTACACCAGCGTTTTGTAGAGTTGCGTGAGATCGGATCCAAAAAAGTTAGCTGCCAGCCTCACTTCGTATAACTATAGTGCCTAGAATATACTTACTAGTGTGCCGACCGCGGGCGTCGCGGTGGCACCGAGAATGATGCCATCCACCGGCGGCCACCAGACGGCGATAGCCGTAGGGACCGTGCCATACCGAGCGGCGTCTCGAGTCAGCGTGTGCGCTTGTGAGACGCCGGTGGGCTGTTCCAGCCCGTTCCGCGTTGCGGACATTTGGGTTGCAAAGCGTAATCGAAAGAATGCGATTTCGTAGCACTAACAAATGATCGCTCGCACAGTTATCATTAATAGACTGAACGATACCGCGTGTTTCTTAGAAAAATTCCAATAAATAAATGCGTGGTTTCTGAGGAAGCAGCAAAAAATTTTGAAACTTTTATATGCGCCACATGTCCACAAATGCTAAAGCTGCAGCAAATTGTAGCTAATTACCATCAATTTACTAATGATCTGTTTAATCACGTACGACGCTCAGCGCAGCAATTATTGAAGCGTCTCTCACGAACGACAGCCACCGGAGATGGTCTTCGATTTGCCCTCTTTATATTCTTTTCCCGCTCGGCTAAACGTTCGTGTCAACAGGCGCACTGAAAAATAAGACCCGATCGTTGTTTGAGCGCTATCCACTCGTACAATATGGGACAAAACAGCTGCCGTTTTTACGCCTCGTTTTCTACGACGACATCGCGGTTCCGTGAAATGAAACAAGCACAGAAAAGAAACCCGCCAGTGAAATGCGGAGACACCATACACTATTTGTTCGAAAGCAAGAAAGCCCCACAAGTTTACCGCAACCACGGAATATTTCTTACTCAGTGACCGCAACCGCCAGCGCTTACGAACGCACGTCCGTAGCGGAAGCGATGCGCGGGCGACGCGCCACTCGGATAGCCCGGTCCCCAAGGGTGTCGCCGTCTGGTGGTCTACGGCGGAAGGCATCACCGGCGGTGCCAGCGTCTCCCATTGAAAACGCTCGGCGGTCGGCACACTAGTAAGTATATTCTAGGCACTGTAGTATAACATTACAGTTCGTTGCTATCGCATTCATTGCTTCACCCTTGCTGTGAAACTGACTTTTTTCATGCGCTACTCATTCGCGGTCTTGCATCCTTACCAACCTGCCCACTTTGACGTACTTGCCTGAAGTTGGTTTCAGTGTCACGCATTCGTTAGCTGTTAGAAAAGCTCAAACTAACAAAGAAATGAAGTCTACATGATTTTTCTGCTGATGTTTTTTTTTTTAACATTGGACGGACGCGTTGCCAGTATTTTGTAGGTTCCTCTAAAAAGAAGTATAGCAGGAGCAAAAGCGTGGTAAGCTGGGCTAGTTGGTAATGGTTCATGGTGTAAAAGCGCAAAAAAAAAAAAATTAAAGAACTGACGAGAACACAAAAGAGAAGAAAACAGAAGCAGATTATGATCATCCACTGAAGGTTTATTCTGAAGACCAAGTCAAGATAAAGGACAAGTCAGATAACATACAAAGATTCATACAAAGATAACATACAAAGGGTAAGGGTGGGGGGAGCAGTGGAGAGGACCCACATCATCAGAAACCGACGATGTATCAACGATGGCACATCCATCTTCTTTTTTCTGTTCTCGTCCGTTTTCTTTTTCTTTCTTTCTTTCTCTTTTTGCGGTGTTACACAATAGCAGGAGCTTTGTCAAAAGGTGACTAAAGTGGTTCACGCGTTATCGGATCCTGGCACAATGTTGCGAACTGCGGGATAGTTTTACTGAGCGGTACGCTATCTCGTGAAGCATCCTATGCATGCTTGTACAAAAACACTTGGAGGACGCTTGAGCTTTGCCTTCAAGAGCAGAACGCGATAGCGTTAACGGGCCCCGTGCCCATCGCCTGCATCCATGTCGCAGGGAAAGGAACGTTTCTGCGTGTTACCTTGACTGTTTCAAACTGTCCTAGAATGTTTACTGGATGCACAGTTGCTAAGTTCCCACTACGGTCATAGTTCTTTCTTTTGCTACTTGGCGAAGTACCCACTACTCGTCCGTACGGTACCACGTGCACTTGCGCAGCTGCACACTTTGTAACGGGTGGGCAGCCTTAAACCATCTACTCGATGCGTAATTCAATTGTTCTGTCGCCTGGTGCGATTCTAGGATTCTGCCACGCAATATTACATGCGTTAAGGAGACTCCTTCCACTACATGACGTTCATATAGTGTTTTTTTTTTAAATGCGAATGCATTTCTTAGTCGGGCTATGTCAGGCGGCGTTGTCCGGCGTTGTCCGCGGGGAGGAGGATAGGTTGAGGAGGTGTCCGCGCGCCGGCAGGTGTTATCTCTCCGCTCTCACTCTCTCTCCCATAGCAACAGCTGCGGGCGCGCGCGCTTATCCTCGCCCCTAGCAAAGTGGAGAGGAGGAGCGCGCTCTGGCGCGTGAGGGCGCTCGCATCGCGGGAGCTCAGCGGAGCTACCGCGATAAAAAAAAAAAAAACAGGCGCTGCGCCGTGCTCCCGACCGGGCTGCAGAAATTAGGCGCCTTTTCCTTCTTCGAACCACAACCACCATATATAAATGGAGTGAAGCGCGCGCGAAATGCATTCGCATTTCCTCACGATTCCCTTCGGGGAGGTGGGGGGAATTTTTTTTCCTTTTCTTTTTGCTTTTTGTTTTTGCAAGGCTCCGTGGTAGAACACCTCTTTTCCACGCAGACAGCCTGGGTTCGATTCTCGCCTCGAACCAAAAATTTTTATTTGAATCTTTCTCTTTTTTTTTTTTTTTTGTTTCATGGACAAGATGATGGTTTTTCGCTCACAACCAAAGACGCCGACACCGACATCGGAATTTCTGCGAAACGAGCTCTTTAACGCTTTCGCGTTAGAATGTAATAACCTCACGAAGCTATATATTGTCGTAGAACACGCACACACACCAAAACACAAATGTGCGCTCACGCCTTCTGCACGCTTGCTGCGCAAGGCAAGTGCCAACAACACGCTGTGAAATGAAGGCAACAGGAAGATGCATGCGATCTTTGGTGCGAGTCGAAGGAGAGAGTGATGGGAAGAAAGCTTACGCAATCCCTCTCAACGTTGTCCAGGACGTTCGTCGTTACAGGCAGTAACCTTGGTTTACGCTAGCTGGCGTCTATCTATCTATAAGCGTTACTTAACGCGGCGTAATTCCTCCAAGGGCGCACGCGGTCCAAACAGAACCGTGAGCACGACGGGGTGGGCTCCTTTCACTTCCTCCCTTCTTTCCCATCATCAGGCAGCCGGGATAATCGTGCACGTATACCGTACGTACTCGTGTAATCGCCGCAAGTCTTGTAAGTGCGGAGGACTTTAGGGGGCCAGGCTGTCGTATGCTGTCGTCGTCGCTTGGCGTAACGCAGGCAAAACCACATATGGCGTAGCCAGCTGTAGCATATTGAGTGCACGCTCGCGCCAGAGAGAGGTCTTCGACCTCTTTTTCTTCGAGCGCCTTGATGATGAAATTATGTGCGGACATTACTACTATGGAGAGAGAGAGAGTTTGAACAAAGTTTCATTTAATGTTGCCATTTGAAAGAAGGCCTTTTCCATTCTCATATATGGGTCGCTTCTAAAGGGGATTTAGCGTCAGGTTTCGAGAAGCATATCAATACCGATCTACACAATGACTGAATTCTGGATGCCGATCCTTCTTGTTTCATGTTTCAACACAAGGTGACCATGCCTCACGAAAAAAAATGCCCAAGACCAGTCATTTCTGCGTAGCTTATACCGCGCAAAGCTTTATTAATGACGATAGGCAAGAAAATAATGTGAGCACCATTTAGACAATGTCACGAACAGTCGCAAAGCCGTAAA
>JALIZH010006779.1:40000-85000 GCA_030522465.1 Rhipicephalus appendiculatus
GAAGCTCCTAAGGGTGCGGGTCTGTCCCTCCTCTGTAGTAGTAGTAGTAGTAGTTGTAGTAGGTAGGTAGATAGCCACGTATAGTGGAATGTACCCACTACACGTGATAACGATGACGATGACGCTGATGACCATGAAGTATAAGCGCGTTCCAGACCACACATTCTCTTTCTGCCATGGATGAAAACGATCGAGCTTCGCCCACTCATCATCATTCACTTCGTGGATATGGCGTGATTTTTTTCTTCCCCTTTACGATTGGCTGCAAGCGTTTGGTCTTAATACATCAAAGGAGCCACCAACAACTTTTGGTGATGTATGTTTGTGCCACGACTGATTTTGTAAATGGATAGATAGAAAAGCTTCATTAATTGCGTGGCGCATTAATGGCCCGGGTTCAGGTCTAGCAGAAGTATATATATATATATATATATATATATATATATATATATATATATATATATATATATATTTCCCCGTTAGCAGCGCAGTCCATCAGCGTCCCAGAGCTGCATGCAACAAGGACACGGTGCGTTGTAAGCAAAGGATTACTTAGCTTCGCTCGGGGTACCTTTGCGCCAATTAGCCTGACACACTCGGCAGAGGTATGTGGAAAATTCGTGCGTCGGAAACGGTGTGTTTGCCGTTACTATACGTTGAGAAAATGACTGCCTTACCACCTGGTTCTCTCTAGCATCGCGTACACGTCATTCTGTTTCACTGGAACCACGTCTCGGGAATGCGTCGGCGTTGCCCCAAAGGCCTTCTTTGTCATTTGGCAAGTTCGTTTGACATCACGCCCCGCATTTTCTCGGACACTGCTGCCGCGGACGCTTGGAGAGTTCACGAGTCTGTTCAGGAGTACCTTGTGGGTTGCACCGCGCGGCATCCGGATCCACCTTAAATGCTTCACCTTAAATGCTACGTACCAACTAGGCCTAACTGAAGTTTTATTGAAGATCCAGAATCGCACGCCGGCTCCTTCTTCAGGAGAGAGAAAAGTGGTTCTCGAAGGAGAGGGAAATGGCGCTATCTTCTGCAATCCACGCTGGAACGCGGCTCAGCACCAAACAAGTCCGGACACGAAGTGTCGCTGCCCCATTTCATAGTAGCGAATCTAATGCTGCGATCTGATTAACTTGAGTGCCTTTCCTTTTATACTTCGCTCTCTCATTCAATCCGTTTCGCTTGTGATCAGAAGCGTAGGCAGAAATTTTTTCGGGAGGGGGAGGGGGGGGGGGGAGCACCTCCTTGATCTGAAGGGGGGGGGGGGGGGCGCAGGCAATTGGTCATTTTGCGCTATGTATGCCATGGCGAAAAAAAATTCGGGGAGTGGAGGGGGGGGGGGGGGGCACGGGCTTGGTGTGCCACTCCCTGGCTACGCCACTGCTTGTGATCGCAAAATTGTTTCACGAGAGGCGAAAGAAGAGGAGGGCCGGTTTCCGCGATATACACCAACAGAAGTCTATCATTTGGCCCATGGAGCCACGAACCATAGTCCGGTGGTCTCGTTGGATGAAAGCGTTCCGCCGCGGTGGTGTAGCGGTTCCGGTGCTCGGCTGCTGACCCGAAAGGTCGCGGGTTCGATCCCGGCTGCGGCGGTCGCATTTCGATGGAGGCGAAATGCTTGAGGCCCGTGTTCTGTGCGATGTCAGTGCACGTTGAAGAACACCAGACGGTCGAAATTTCCGGAGAACCCTCCACTATACGGTGTCCCTCATAATCATATCGTGGTTTTGGGACCTTAAACCCCCAGATATTATTATCATCGTTAGGGTGAAAGCCCCATGTTTTCAGGTGGCACCATCGTAACGGATTCAGTCCATGGGTCATGTCCATAATAAGGGTTTGATGGTAGCCGCGGACGCATCATTTGCGCAATATGGGCAACTAACCCCTTATCTTATTCACGCTTTCGATGTTGTATTGTGCTGCAACCATGTTTTTAACTCCCAATGCATTGGGTGTCGAGGAATCTTCTCATTTTCTCATTAATGTGAGATACAATTGTGCGGACTGCTATCCGCGGTCTATGCGGTATGTGCTCTGGGCGAAACGACCGCGCTCGCCCCGCTTGGCTGAGCGCTCGGCGCGCTCTCATTTCGCCGAGTAGGGATGGCCACGCGCCACCGATTGCGAGAGTCGACTTTTGCGTCGCATAAATGCCGCCAAAGTTGGGAAGGGGCGTTGAGTGGCATACCGGATATGACGAGGCAGGTTGACATCGCACCACAGAAGCCGTATGACTGTGTGCTATTCGCGCGCCGGGAACGACTTGTCGAAGACGTTCTTTCCACAGAATAATATATGGGGTTTGCCGTAGAAAGAAACGAAGGAGAAAGGCAGGGAGGTTAACCAAGCTAAGCTCGGCTGGCTACCCTACACGTGGGGTGGGGGAAAGGGGGAATAATTGATAAGATAGAGAAGAAAGAAAGAAAAGGAGATTAACAGTTAGTGAGAACACACACAATGTACACACGCGCTGGTGATTCACAGACGCTAGTGAAGTCCGGTCGCCTTCAGGTAGCTCAGTAGGGCTTCCGTGGCCTTGTGCATGCCCGAAACCGTGGGCCAAGGTCCCAGAATTTTCTTTTCGGACAGCGGTCTTGTATCAAGACGATCGAGTTTGGCTCCTAGAACACGTCGATGTGTCTGATAGGAAGGGCAGTGGCACAAGATCTGTTCAATGGTCTCCTCACAGCCGCATGAGTTGCATGCCGCACTGTTGGCCATTCCTAAGTCACGATATGATTATGAGGGTACAAAACGTTCTTTCCGCAGAACAATTAACTGTTGGTCTCTAGGTGGTCTTGCGTAACTGGCTTAGATAAATTAGTGCAGCGAACAAAATGACAAGAAATGCTGGTCTTCGTCGTCCTTTTTTTTTTTTTGCTCTACTTGCCAAGTTGAGCTTTATTATAGACAACCCTGCCGCCGGCTCACCCTGCTGAATAAAGTTTAGGCCTTCTTCCATCCTCTTCCTCCAAGTAACACTTTGTAATTACAGGGAAGTGATACAGAAAAAGGTCTCACAATTGGCAACTCCAGTGGGACCTGTTGTTATTAGTTGCCTAAATATATTAATTTAAAAAAAAGCAGAAAATTAAAACTGAATAAAATTATATCATCAATGTAAGCATTTGGTTACCGCTGATACGATAATAATGTAGGTGAGATTTTTGCATAAACCGGCAGAGTATTCCAAATTTTTACACTAGGCAAAACCAACAACAAATCTGCCATACTTGCTTCGAGCCTTAGGAAGTGAAATATTATTCTTTATTGAGAGCTTAGTAGTTGTCGTTTTGTTTACAGCACTAATTTATCTAAGCCGTTCCTTCCATGGCTTGCCATTTCGCCCATGCTCTGGGATTTGTCACTGAAGCATGCCGTCTGGTAGTTCTAAATGTGAGCCCACGTAGCAGCAAATTAAAATGGCTAACAGCATTGCTCGAGAGAATAAGCACTCGGAAATTTAGCATCATCTATGTTGATTCATTTCCCCCCATAATTTCTTTCGCTTCAACTATCCTTTATTATAATTCATATAATTTGACTACAGGAACGGCAAACATACTGTTTTTTGTCGTTATGACTTTTTTTTATTTTTACATACGTATTTTTATAATGCATTCCGGCTGTATTTTTTTCGCATGGAATATTATTTATAGTTTCTTCAATCACTACTTCTGTATCTCTCTACGTTGCTTATACATATAGAAGTCTACGCGCTTCTCTGGAAATTGCGTGTGGTTACGGACCTCCACTACACCGCGCGCTAGTTTCTACAGGTTTCCGAAACACCGTCTTACAACAAAACTATACAACAAGAATACGAAAATAAAACTATGGTTCTGCTTCAGTGTAGGTTAGTGAAAGTTAAGAGTAATTTAACTCACGGTTCTAGGGTGCAAGCTGCTTCCTCGTCAGTGAATTGAAGGTTGGATTAGACACGTTTTTATTTATTTATTCGCTTTGTTTTGTTTAAAACTTTTGCAAGTTTGTTTCACGCATGCACTGCGCACCTGCCTTGTGTTTAAGGTACAGAATGCAGGCGCACAATCTGTTTCATGACGATAAATAGTCAAATGGGAGTCCGATCTTGCATCCAGGGGAAATCTATGAAATCAGCGCAACCATGGGAAAACTGTGTGCGTGCCCAATGTGACCCTAAGTGCGATTATCTGACATAAGTTCTTACAAGGGCTCATATAGAACTATGGTATTTGAGAACGACCAGGAAGCGTGCACGTTTGCCTTTACTTGGCATGTTTAATCAGGGATCATTTGTAACCTCAAACGCCGTCCCAGCTTCGACTACTAAGCGTGTTCTGCCGTTACTGAGGCTTTCAACGACATATTAGCGTAAGAAGCCTATCCGCTTTTCACGGCCGTCATGAGCGAGTACCCGAGTGAGTGGACCATGCAGAAAAATTCTTAAGTTTCCAGGTATTAAGTTTAATTTACTTGAGACAGAAGTATGCATGCCCCTTTCTACAATCGTCTGACAACCAGGACTGATTAATAAGGCTCCATTGTTTGCTCAAAGTTGTTGACACCGATAGCAGTTTAACCGGCCGAGTCAACAGTAAACTACTTCTGTATACATTTCTGTACAGGAAATTCATTCATTAGCCGCTTAATATTTACGCTCTACCGAAAGCAGAGTCCCATCATTCACCGGCAGACGTCAATGGTGTGACGTCAAGACCCTGGCTGTTGCCCTGATGAAATTGCGGCACACACAACCGAAACGGTGGGTCCTTATAGGTCACAGACGAAAGCTCGCGCGCGCGGGCGGGCAACATGCACTGCCGACTGAAGCCAACAGGCTCATCGCCATTCGCGACGACGCACCACGGTGTCTCGACCTTGGCGCGACCGTGGTTGACCATGCGTTGTCACCAGGGAGACCGGGGCCATAACAGAAGCGCTCCAGCGCGCGCAACACGGCCCGTTCACGGTGCCAGCGTGGCGCAGTTACACGGCAGTTCCTCAAACATCAAGCACCGTCGGTCGAACGAAGCCCGGTATTGCGGAGGATACTTGTGCACCCTACTTGTCTGAAGAGAGCGACGTCTCTTGGTGTTTCTGGACTGAAGAACTTGTCTGTGGGCCCCGAAGTCCAGGTCAACCACGAGCCACAACAGCTCAAACCAGGATCGTTCTTTTTGAAATCGGGAGCGTGACGCCACGTTCTTTACTTCCTGATCGTGATCTCCAAAGCTTGCTTGAATCAGAATCTCGACTTCATCTGGAAGTAAAATCTGGCATTGAGCGTTTGGGTCGTTGAACATTGAGGAGACTGTCCGAGCAGACAAACCCAAAGTGAAATCACTGACGTGAGAGTCGAAGATCCTAAACGCAGGGAAGCTGGCAACCTGAATAGAGGCGAGAGAGCCGCCCGGCGTATCTTCAAGATGACAGCGATTCTTTTTTGATACTCAGTACTTGACTTGATTTAGTTAATCAGGTTGTAGTCGTTTTTATGACCGCAGCCATCAGGGGCAAGCGGCGGAACATGCTATCGAAGACTCCCTCCGTTGGAGGCGCTCCAACAGCAGGCTGTTCTTGAGCGGCTGGGACTTTGGATTTTCGTAATCGGAGCCATCATTCACAATGGTAAGATACGATAAGGTCAGCTACTTCACGCTTTGCGGAGATGCAATGACATTGCGATTACGAAATAAAGCAGCAAAAAGAGGAAAAATAAAACCATAGACGAAATATGAGGTCGCTTTGCAGGCCCACTCACAGCAGCTACAGAACAGTGAGCGAACTTACCAATGACTTTCCTTCAGCGCTTACAGTCAAGCGTATGCTCGGTAGCTGACTCGAAAGGTAGCGGGTTCGATACTGGCCGCGGCGGCCGCATTTCAATGGAGGCGAAATGCTAGGGGTCCGTGAACTGTGCGATGTCAGTGCATGTTAAAGAACGCCAGACGGACGAAATTTCTTGGAACCCTCCACTATGGCGTCCCTCGTGATCATATCGTGGTTTTGGCACGTTTAATCCTAGACAGTGTTACAATTAAGCGTGAATAACGCTTTTAACCTTATTCTTTGACGGTGTGTTTTGTGAGTGACTCAAGATAAACAAGTTCAGAGTCCAGCGTACCTGTGTAATTTGTAGGTTTATTTTGGATTTTCTGGTATACAGGTCGTAAGCTTAGCCGCTATAAGGATCTGTGCTGATAAGCTCGAGGACGGGGGTTCGATTCCAGGCCATGGTGACGGCATTTCAAGAGCGGCTAAGTGCAAAAGCAGCAGTGTACTTTGATTTAGGGTTCGCGTCGAAAAGTACTTCGCAGTGCAAACTATTCCAGAGTCCTCCACTACGGCATGCCTCTGAATCAAGTTGTTTTGGCACCTGATACATCAGAATTTAATTTTTTAGAATATATTTCTGGCAGACGTTCCTTTTCTCCGGTACGACTTTAAAACTAGATATTCATGAATGCAATAACAGGAGTGTTCCCATGCCAGAACTGTCCTTATGAGCAGGTGTCAGGTAATCGTGTTGTTGAACATGATACCAGTGAAGTCGACGGGTCTGTGGTCACTTGCTTTCACGATGTAAAAACATGTGCCAATTATTATTATATAAAAAATTTGTTAGAAGGAAGATACATGACTGCACCAGCTCATTTGTCATTTTCTCCTGTCGCATATGAGGGCCGGTCTTCGTGTTCCCAGAATAGGGCCCTATTAATGCATGCACTGAGAAATGCCGACCTGTAACCGAAACGTAAAATGTACTGAACGGAGCGCAGTTTCCTCCAATACACGTTGAAAAATGCTTCTTCCGAGCTGTTACTTAGAGCGTGTCACAATTTCGAGGGTTTTTCTGTCGCCAAGAATGGAAAGTTTAATATTTAAGTGACCGTATCAATTCATAAGCAAATAAGTGAGCACCGCAAGTGAAAATTGTGCGACGAAGTTTGCTGAACATATTAATTCTGGCGCAAAGCTAAAAACACGAAAAAGGCAGAGGGAAGACACAGAGGAGAGCTGAACTACCAAATGTTTATTGCCAGCAAAGGCTGGAAATCAAGAAAACTTCCACGCATGCGCATTGGCGTGAAAGTGTGACGTCAACATGTCAATACGTAAGCTCCCGATAAAAAAAATTATCTCAGATTTATATAATACAATTGAAGTATCACTAACACAGGCGGACCCATTCCTTCGAATATGAAATGCTTCACGTTTGGAGCAAGCTAAGATTGTCGGCAAGAGCAGAGACCAAACGGCGAGAGAACTTTTAGAAGCATTTCATATTGGAAGGAATGGGTTCTTCGCAATAGGAATGTTCTTTCGTAATAGCCAAGTTATGCCGCATTCGTTCTGTCATTATCACGTTCGTACTTTACCGATTCAACTTTTATTGCATAATGAGGTGTCGCGGTCCATAGTGCATTTTTTCTTGCCTCTTCGGTTTGTTTTCTTGTGCATTATCTTACGCAATATAAATTTACATTCCCGCATATTTTACTGGAACTTTTTTTCTTTTTTTTTTCTTTTAAAACGAAAGTGTTTTATGCCGGGGTCCACCAAGATTTCAGTGACGTATTTCCGTCACGGAAGTGACGTCGAAAAAATACGCATCATCAGAAGACAAAGAAAAAAAGTTCCGTCAATGGGAGTCGAACCTACGACCTCTTGGTCTGCGACGAGAGATGCCGGGCACGCTATCCACTGCGCCACGGTCACATACTCAGTAGGCTTTAAAAACAAGCCTTTTATATCTACCACTGTCCTCTCACGGTGCTCTTGCTAAAGTGAAGTAATGCATTATGACCGTGAAATGCACGATTAGTTCCTTCAAAGCGTCGTTTCTACGCGTTCGTCCCATTAGGCGCGTTTCGAATACGAAAAGTGCAATTTTGTCGACGCATTAACACACTGCCAGGTGGCGACCTTACCCCTAGCTGGTATCGTCCTCGCTCATAGCATCCGTCCATACCAAAAATAGCTCTGCAACGCGCGAGTGCATCGCGTGGCCGTAACTCCGCGTTCCTAGCTCGCCCCGCGAAAAATCGCAGCCGGCCAACGAGGAAGACACAACGCGCGTTGCGTTTCCCTCTCGTCGGGCAGCGTTGTTCAATAACTCTATCATGCCGCGAGTAGGCGACCTCAGCCCAAGTTCGGCGTCCAATCAGTGACGCTGTTCTGGCTGTCACACCGCTTTCTTCCGTCCTTACCATAGAGCTACCACAAGCATCTATGACCACAACGGTCTGTTTAATCATTTATCATGGACGTTATAGTCGTCGGGATACAGATGTACCACCAAGCGTCAACGTGGATGCATCCACATTAATCAGTGCGCTAACTGTCAAACACTAATAGACGTTGTGCAAGCTATCTTACATCAATGTACAGTAAACATTCAACTACTTCTCTAAGGACACTTTTCACTTTCGTGTTATACCGATTCCTATGACGGGGGGATCAACCATGTTTTTTTGTATATATTTATGCCCCTTCCTTTTGTTTTCTAATTATTGTACGTGTTTTAACACTTTATTGCGTTACCTCCCCTCCCTTACGCAATGCCTCTAGGAGCCTGTAAGGCACTTTTAAATAAATAAATAAATAAATAAATAAATAAATAAATAACCTAAACGAGCTGCGTTAATTTCCGTCCAGGGTACGCCCTAAAGGATGGCGACTGCTTGCGCTCGGACTCGGCGTCCGTACTTCCAGCTCTCGCCCGGGGGCTACGACCCTACCAAAGGCATGGACGGCGCCCGCTGTCAGAACCTGTGCGCCTCCATATCGGCGCCCTACTCGGGCATCCAGTCCAACCGCTACTGTCTCTGCTCCGACGACCCATTCGGTGAGTCCCTTCAACCGTTGACTACGGACTTCTTCATAAACATGGGGGGCCGTAGCAAGGAGGCGAAGCATTCTCACAAATTTTGTTCGTTGTTCGTGCTACGTGTTACGTGTGCTTATGCAGAAATAGGAAGTATAATGGTTTTAAGAGTATATTGAGATAGCCGGCTTTAATCCAGCCTACCCTGCATATGTTCAAAGGCAGTCACTGACAGAGTTTTTATAGAACTTTATCCACAAATGACTATCTGAAAATGTTCTATAGGTTCAATAGCCGGCTTTGTTCACATAGACTTCATAAAATCAAGGCGCTCATCCAATTGTCACGCAAGAGGAAACTAGATGAGACTTTAAATAGTCTGTGAATATTCATGTGTATGAAAGACCATCATCATCCCTTCTACTTAACGCCATCTTTCACTCTCCATCTCTTCCTTGCTCTCTTTGCGCACACCTATTTGCCAACGCTGAGCAGCTGGTCAAAACTTAGATTCAGCCCGGAATCTCAGCTGTTCTACAAGTAAATGTCTCTACTACTCCCTCTCGTATGTGGGTTAATTATTATTTTTTTTAAAAATGCCTTGTACCCTCTGGTAACGAAATAATACCTCAGTTATGACTCTGAACAGAGTAACTACCGAATGTGAAAATGACCTTAACAAGACTTACACAGTACTCGCTTTCTGATGGCTCAGGAAATCACTTTGCCTACTGCGTGTAAAACCATGCAATGATCACACACGCACACATGCACATTGCACACGCACACAAACATATTTATGCATACGTGAGTGGTTCACAGTGTTTCATCAAGGTGTTTTGTCCTCGAAAGCATCACCGGCGCTTTCGTATTGTGTAGCTCACAGGTGGTGAGACAGAGAGAGACGGAATATGGGAAAGGTAGGGAGGTTATCCAGACTATACGTGCAGTTTGCTACCCTGCACATGGGGGGGGGGGGGAGATAAGGAAGTAAAAGAGAGAGAAAAGACAGAAGGAAAGTCACATTTCGGAACACACACACAGTGAAGGGTTTCACAGGCGGTCGCTCAATGCTGCAGCCTTCAAGTACAGCAAGAAGGGCTTGTGTGGCTTTCTGGGCTGCTGTGCTGTGAGACAGGGCCTCCAAAGATGCGGTACTTTGTCAGAGTGCGAGGAGGTGCCGCAGCTCCAAGTTCGAGCCGCTCTGCACATGCAGTGCTGCGTACCGAGAGTTGTCGTTCTGTTACAGCGGAGCGACTGACGGCCACCAAGAAAGACGTGTGCGACAAGGGCGAGCAGCTGTCGACACGCTTCTTCCACTCGGACCTCTTCTCGCCCGTCGAGGGGCTCCGCGTGATGCCGTCCTCCTCGGTGGTGAACGTCGGCGAGGAAGTCACCCTGCACCTGGCCGTCAAGTCCGGTCGCAACGCCACCGTGCTCTTCAACTTCGGCGACGGACTGCCCGGCACGCGGGGTACGCTGAGCACGGAACCCCGCTACATCTACTGGAGGCCCGGCACCTACAAGATCGTCGTGCTCGCCACTCCCGTCGGGGCCTCGGACGTGAGTGGAGCCTCTTGTTTCGGCACTGGCCACACTAATGACGTTATCTTTGCATCCGAGTAACGTCCAGCCCTTTATAGCACCATCGCGGGCTAAGACTTTACAACGTCTCGAAGACAAAACGTGCGGCACTAAGACAGGACACCTATCGACATACACGGGTGCCATAGTTCTCATCTATTTAGCACCGCACCTTTTCGTCCTCGTGTAGAGAGAGAAGAAATGGTAGAAAGGAAAGGCAGGGAGGTTAACCAGTTCAGGGTGACCGGTTTGCTACCCTACACGTGGGAACGGGATGGGGGGAAGTTGAAAGAGGGAGAGGAAAGAGTGGAAGGAGAAAGAAAGATAGTACTTAACACAACGCACACACAGAAACACGCAGTTGGTCACAATCCATCACTCTGGCGTGGTACAAGACATCACTGTCACAGCCGTTTGTCCAAGTCCGTTTTTCTCAGAAACCGCGGCAGTTCCTTGGTCGCAATGTGCAATGAGCAAACTGGCTTAGCAACAATTTGCCCTGTTTTATTTTACGGACGTCATTTAGACTATACTGTCTGGTTTGAAAGGACCTAAAAGCAGATTAACTCTGCCTGACTAAGACCGTCTACCCATTATAGGCTCAGGAGCAGCTACAGAAACAATTACAAAAATACCAAGAACAATGAAAAAAAAAACAAGAAGTAACAATACAATAGCAAAAAACAATAGTAAAGGCAATGCAAAATACAACTTCGTTTCCAGTGTTCCAGCCTGGTGCTGGGGGAGAGCAACATTGCGCATTCAAGTAGGCATGGAATTTTCACCGTTTTTCTGAAACGTAGACGACTGACAGTTTGCACACGGCCTCATGCTTTGTCTCCTGGCTCCAGGCTTGTCTATTCGTTGATTTACGCGCTAGCTTTAATATGTCTAAGTAACCTGCCCACTGCTGGAACTTTCTCATTTCGTTCGGGATACTTCTACTCCTCACTCAGTATAACACCAATGTAGGCATTACAGAGCACGATAACCACGGTGTTGTTTATCACGACTCAATACCTGCGAAGGTCAAGGCAGACATCTGTGACAGTCATAGAGACCTGTCACTTAGTGGGAAACGTTTTATCTCGAACTTTCACAAACTCAGTGTGTTTGGCGTCGTTTTGTTCCTAAATCATCAGCATGACTCCCATTGTAGTACCAGTAGTTGTTTACCGAAGTAGCTCTTGTTCTGAGTAATCGTATATTGAGACATAGGTACTTGCATTGTTACCTACATCTCCGTACTTAGCTTGAAAAAAAAAGGACATTGCATTGAGGTATAGTTGTTCGTCCAAAATTTCTATAAAACCCGCCATGGTGGTCTAGTGGTTAAGGTGCTCGACTACTGACCCGCAGGTCGCGGGATCGAAGACCGGCCGCGGCGACCGCATTTTCGATGGGGACGAAAATGCTTGAGGCCCGTGTACTCAGATTGAAGGTGCACGTTAAAGAACCCCAGGTGGTCGAAATTTCCGGAGCCCTCCACTACGGCGTCCCTCATAATCATATCGTGGTTTTGGGACGTTAAACCACAACTATTATTATTACGAAGGTTTCTATAAAACAAAAGGAAAGACTTCCACGTCCAGCTGCGCGCTTTCTAGCTTCCTGAACACTTCTGGTCAGTGTAACGGTATGTGCAATTTATATAGTCCGTTTCCTGGTGCAACCAAGAGAGCGTCCGAAACAGATGAAAGCTGCGTTTCCTATCTATGAATGACATGAAACGCTAGCAGCTTCCGGTAAGGAGTTACAATAATGTTATAAAAACTTCTTCATGCGCGCAAGCATTGAATGATGTCGTTGTCGACAATGTTACTTGATTCCAAATAACACTTAACTGGTGCTTGTGAACAAAGCACATCGAAGGTTGCAAATATTTGTCATGGTTGAAAACTAGAATGAAGACACTATATATGGAGAAGAAGCTCTTCACAGGTTTTACCTTCCTCGATTCTTCACCCATCACTAGTCCACAGTGACGGATTTTTTTTCCTGGCCTAGTAAATGTGTCGAATCAATGTAGTAAAACAACGGTGACTCTGGGAGCGTACAATGTTCTAGCACAGTGGATCTAGTAGTGATTTGGGTTGTACGTATATCGTAGGCGTGATAAGGGGAGCAATTCATTGAGCGGGCATTGCAGAGTTTCTTGCTTGCTCTGTAGCTGTACACGGTTCGAGCGGAGGCCATGGTGGTGGTGACCACAGCTCCCGACGAGGACTCGGTGCACTGGAACTGCCCCGCGCTGGTGGAGCCTGGAGCCGGTTTCACCTGCCATCTGAGCGTGAGCGCGGGCGCCGACATGACCGCTGAAGTTGACCCTGGTGATGGTTCACGACGCCAGGTCATGAAACTGCCCGGTGCGTATGCGTTGTGCTATAGCGCTGGTTATATGTTGTCCGTGTGCTACCGCTTGCGTTTACATCTCGGCACCAAGAAAGACGACACACAATACCACTGCCGTGGCTAGGGGGAGTAAGGGGGGGGGGAGGGGGGTAGAGTATTTCGCGTGTGTATACATACACGCACACGTACAAACACTTGCAGGAACATACATACAGGTTGGTTGAACACCGTCTGTACACGACAACATAGAGTTTCCCACTATTAACTAGAAGGGAACTCTGGCGCTGCGGTCGTTCAGCCACCATGGGAATGATGGGTAGTACACGGATTTGCCTAATCTTCGTGCTTGCGGCTTCGAACGCACTTGCGGCTTCATTTATTGTTGTGTTTTGGCGTTTGTTCCGGATAAAAGAAGGGATCTTTGTGAACATCGTGAGTTCATTTGAATTGGTGAGCCTAAAAAGATTAAGGTGGTGAAGTGAAACTGCCGAACATTTGCTGGACTTCGTCTAGCGACAAAGCGGCTTCAGGTCACAGGGGACCAAACGGAGCCCAAAGAACGAAGTTTAGACAAGTCCGTGTACTACCCATCATTCCCATGCTGAATGAAGCGCCATGCGTTGCAGTTCCTATAGACACTAGCGCCAGAGTTCCTTCTAGTGTACTTATAGGAAATTCTATGCACGACAGGACAGCTAAGAATAGCAAACAGCCTCATTTTCTGAAGGCGGTGTAGGACATATGTTCCCTAACGCGCGCGTGTGTGAAATGTCAGTGCTTGAATTTCTGATCTCAATATCGTACCCAAAACATTCTCGAGATATTAAATCTCAGTCGCACACAAGGATATCAATGAAGCTTCAGTGGCTCTGTGATGGAGCTCGTGACCACTGTTGCCCATTCTCAGCCAACACACCACTTGTAGACAAGTTCAGCGCAGTACTTTTGACGTGTCGATTGCACGATGCAGACGTGGTGCCCGTGTCGATGGGAGAGCCGGTGCCTCAGTTCCAGGCAGAGGATATTGTGGCGGACGAGGACGACTCTGCCGACTCCGGCGTGCTGCCGATGGCACGAACAGTGCACTCGGGCCAGATTGACATCATCCACGGATACGGAACCGTTCCAGGAAAAATGGACATACTGGTTAGTATCATCATCATCCTCATCAGCCTGACTATGCCCACTGCAGGGCAAATGTATCCCCCATGTTCCGCCATTCAACCCGATCCTGTGCTTGCTGCTGCCACGTTATACATGCAAACATCTCATCCGCCCACCTAGCCTTCTGTCTCCCCCTCACGCGTTCGCTTTCTCTTGGAATACCAGTCAGTTACCCTTAATGACCAGCGGTTATCCTGCCTACGCGCTACGCGCACTGCCCATGTCCATTTTCTTCTTCTTGATTTCGACTATGATGTCCTTAACACCCGTTTTTCCCTTACCTACTCTGCTCTGTTCTTGCTCTCTTGATTACCCCTATCATTTTCCTTTCCATTGCTCGCTGCGTCGTCCTCAATTTAAGCTGAACCCTCTTTGTAAGCCTCCAGGTTTCTGCTCCCTAGTTAAGTACCGGTAAGATGCAGCTATTATATATCTTCCTCTTTAGGGATAGCGGTAAACTACGGTTCATGATTTGAGAATGCTTGCCGAATGTGCTCCACCTCATCTAGCTATTTACAAAAATAATACCAAATAGAATTAAAACAACATTAAAATTGAATTAAACCAACCAAAGGAACCAATCAGGATTTCGTACAGGCTACTGGTGAGTATAGTTGTTTATTATTAGACAACTGGTGAGCCCGATCTTTAACTACGGCGACATTTAGCTTCGCTTAAATCGAAGATCGGATGGTTCCGTCCAGGAGTAATCAGCTTGGAGAACTCGCTGCCTGTACCTATAGGCGCTTCAAGAATCCTTGCCTGTGTTCACAACAAGAAAACAACATAAAAGGGGCACATTGAGAACATGGGAGAGGTCTTTGCGCGGGAGTGGGCGTAGTCAGAATGATGATGACGATGATGATGATGATGATGATGATGATGGCGGCTATCGATGACTAACTTATGCAGTTGCCTGCCATTCTCCTGATGTGAGAGGCTTTGGTTATTTCGTGTGTTAGTATATTGCTGTGACTGAATAATATCTGCGTCTCGCCCACTTTTCTGTACTTTTACCTCGCACATTAAAGGGGCCCTGCAACACTTTTCCAAGTAGCCATGGAATGGATTCACAAAGGAGCTTATTGCCTAACAAATTCACCGCTGCAAAAATTTTTAGAATCCGTCCAGTACGAGCGGAGATTTGTCGCACGCTGCAATGGCATTCTCCCTTCTTTCGTCCCGACGAAAACGCTGGAACCTAAGCAGGGAGGGATGGCACGGGGGAAAGAAAATACGTCACGCGCCTCGTGATCTCGAGCACTTTTTCTCAAGATTCTTTTTTTTCTTCAATGCGCGGCTTTTCAGTGCGATCGCGCGCTCACGCGTGGACAAGTCGCGGGCTCCCGCGGCGGCCGCAGCAACGACCGAGCGCGCCATGCTAAAATCAGCCAATTGCTGATACTTGGCCTGGGACATAGGGATTTTTGAGCCTGTAACATTGTCGAGAAAATAGAAAGCGATTTTCAGCTGACTTTGAGAGTTTATTGTAAATTCACAGACCGTGTGCTGCACTATAATATTTGGCTCGCGTGTTCTCGGGAGCCTCGACTACCGATTGGCAGCGTTTTCTGACCATGCTCAAAAAGTGTTGCAGGGCCCCTTTAAGCTAGGTTCAGCAGGTTAGTAGGCCCTTAGCCTGCGATTGCCGCAGCAGAGTATAACTCGAGTACTTACGTGGTCATCCTCAAGCGCGGGCTCAGTCATGTACTGGCGAGCAAAACGAAGTCAAATGAAAAAAATGTGAATTACTCACTGCTGCTGATAAACAGCAATGAACGCAATTACCTTGATTCCAACGTGCAGCTCCTGCGTCCCCACGTGTCAAGGCTGCACCTTCCTGGGCAACAACGTCACCTGCCACGAGGGGGCCTCAATATGCTCGCAGGAAGCCAACTGTTTGCGCAACGACCAGTGTCCCAAGAACCAGGTCTACTCCATCTACAAGATGGTCGAAATCATCTCCATCATGGTCAACAAGGGCTACTTCGTGCACCGGCTATCCAGCCCAGTGCCCATAGTCGCTGGTTTGTCATGATTCTCTCACTTAATTTTTTTTATTTAGAATATGCTGCAGGCCATCATGCGCTCTAGTAGGAGCGGTAGAACTACAAGAGAAAACACAGGAATTCCGAAAGGAGAAAGATAAACAAACACTAAGCATCTAAATGACAAAGGTAGCTAATCAAACATTATTCAAGTCAATCGAGTCAACAGAGTAATTCGATGACAACGGTGGTGCGTTCCATTCGCCAATAGTGTGAGGGAAAAAAATTGAAGGTGTTAGTTCTTGTTTGATATGGACTTAAGGATTCAGGGTGATGATGTCTGGTTAGTCTTATTGTTCAACGGAGGTAGGTATACACCACGGATGGAATGAGAGTTCGTTCTTTTTTAGAAGAAAAAGAAATATAAGCCTCGTTATTTTTTCGTCGTAATCTTAAAGCTTGTATTCCGTGAGTATGCATGATGGCTGTTGTTGAGTCGGTCCTACGGAATTTAGAAAAAAATATGTCTGACGGCATTGCGCTGTACCGTTTCAAGTGCATTAGTATTATGGTTAGTGTGGGAATCTCCGACAGAGCATGCGTATCGTCAGTATTTTCAGACTCGCAACAAAACATTTGTCCTAAACAGTCATGGGACATTCCTTCCCTCTCTAATTTTATTCTCCCATTCTTCAACTTCTGTGTTTATTCACCTGTGTTCATTCAAGCAGGTGTGGTGCACCTCTCGGTGGCTGTTGTCAGCCTGCTTATTTCGTATTTCTGCTTTGTCTTTCGTGTGTGTGTGTACGTTCCTTGATCCATACGAATAATAATATTAAAAAAATTGAAGAGCCGTTCCACTCTCTGAAGGTGGATGTCCGGCGAAGCTGTTTAGCACATGGCACAGAGGTGACACAGGAATTTCGAACTATAGCCCATCCCACGCCCTGCAACTAAACTCGAAATCTCTGTCCAGAAAGTCACTTTTGAATTTAGCATATGCTCCTTCAAAGCTTTCTATTTGAGCAGCGAGCTTACTTTTGCCGCTACATGCTTCGTCTTGTCTGACTTGCCGCGTGCGCTTGGCCTTACGTGCACGACCTTATAGTTGGTATTTGCCGCCCACGTGTTCTCTTGTTCATTTTAAGTGGACCAGTGATGCGAGGGGGGATTTGCCTAATTTCGGTGGCACATACATTTTTGCTGCGGAACGACGGACATGCCTTAGAAATATACAACTTCGCTCTAGTAATTAGTAGCCATAAAGATAGTGATGCACGTAGCATTGATTAGTTCTACAATTTCCTACGCAACAACGTAGCCACGTTTTCCCGGTTCGGTTCCAACAAAACAGCCTTTGTCAAAATTTACTCCGCACGTTGAGCATTTAGTACATCATTCTGCTGGGTATAGTGCACTTCCCGCTCCATACTTGTGGATGGCGAGTACGAGTATTCATTGCCAAGCACTTATGATATGTATCCTCAGACATTGCCTTGACTAGGTATTGGTCAGCTTCACAGCCGGCAACCTAACCTGTACGCATGTGGCGAAGAGTGTACGGACATGTCAGTCGTGTGATGACTTCCTTTGAAAAACATTTTCTTTTTATCCAACTAAGTCAAAATTATTCCTGCTTAAGGTATCTTTCTTGATCCGTAACAATGCTTTGCCTTGTGTCAAACATGAAAATCATGCGTCAATTTGTATGAATTCAAGTAAGTAGACAGCGTTCGGCGTAGCCGTCATTGTTTCCTAGCGCTGCAAGCTTGCCTTCAGCTTGAGCTTACGCCCGTGAAAAATATACATGGTGTTTCAGCTAACTAGCGCCAAATATAGTTTTTAATTTTGCGCACTTGAAAGAAAAGCTGAAAAGAATTAACAGGGCAGTTATCTTGGCATAGATGAAATAATTCGAGGTTGCTGAGCAAACTGCACTATTTTTTCAGTGAATATTTTTCATTAGAGTTACTACTTTAAAGGTTAGTTAAGCAATCTTTCTTAATTACCCAGTTTATCGAATTGGCAGTTATCTTAGAATGAAAGAAATAATCGGCCGTGTCAGGAACAAGTGCTACAACTTTCGCATTGAAGACTTTTTCGCTAGAGTTACTAGTTAAAAAGTTAATTAAACAATCTTTGTTTCTTACCCAGCCTGGCGGATTGAACAAATTATTCTGACGTGCTGCGTACGGCTCAGGAACAGTACTGGGCCAATTCTACACGTGTAGTGCATGTATGTTTGTCATTGTAAAACTTGGCGCAAGCTAGCTGAAACACCTTTTGTATGTCATGAGAAATTTGTGAAACAGGGGATGGGTGCTGTAGCTCCAGCACCGCACCGCTGGAGCTCCAGCACCCATCCCCCCTGTTTACGAATTTCTCATCCCAAGCTTCCATCTTCCCATTCCTGCCTTTTCCTGTGTATGTCAGCGATTTAAGAACTTCTCGTCATCGGTGCGTCTCTTATCGACAGGGGACATCCTGGGCTTCACAACTTCGGGCGGCCGCTTGGCGTACCGAGCCACCCACAGTGGCGAGCCCTCTGACCTGGTCAAGCGCAATCAGCTTAAAGGCCAGGCCGTCCGCACCGACGACCTGCTGGAGATGGGACGACGATACCTGGTCGGAGCGCTGCTCTCCTCCTCCGTGAACCTCACCTACGACTACCTCTACGTGGAGCCCGGCGCGTACGAGTTCAGGATCAGTGAGTGTTCCATCATTCCCGAAGTACCTCTTTGTTTGTGTACATCATCGTGTGCAGAATGCGCAACGTGTCTCAGGCGAGTCTAAAATTGTGACTATACAACAGTTTCTTCGAATCCTTGCCAATTCTCGCGTATTCAGGCAATGAGGGTAAGGGCGGAGAGGTTGGCCAGAGGTAACTAACTCTAGCGGCAGATCTTCCTATGAAGTCTACTGGAGGGAACTATGTTGTTAGTGTCTACAGGAGCTGCAAGCATGGAGGACGAGTCGGCATGAAAATGAGCCCACGGATACGGCTAAGACTCTTATTTCTGGCTACAAAGTGACATTGCAAGTTGATGTTTCAACGAAACATCGTATTGCAGATCCAACATCAGTTACGCACGTGAGCCGAGAATGATTGCATCGTTGAGCAGACTACGATTGATTGGATATTCAGAAAGATAAAGCGTAATAAGAATGCCACGGAAACAGTTGGAAACGGAAGCGCATTTCAAGAATTTACTGCCATACATCATTCTTTTGGTAGTGATATGATCGCAGTGCGACAGTTCCCATGTAGTAATATTTGTAAAGAGATACGTTTCTGGCCTGCCACTCTACTGCGAAGTTAATTGGGAAAAGCGAAGGGTCGAGTTGAGATTGACGTGGCAGAGCAATTCCATCGGAAAGCTTCAAATACAACAGCACGGATGTTCGGTATTATTCGATGATCATTCAGCATGACTGATATGAACAGGTAATGCTAGCGTTCACCGTAATTCCATTAATATAAAAGAAACGGACTTCTATTGACCTAAGTTTGCCAGCCAGAAACACGAATCTTGATATATGAGCAACATGTGCGTGATCACGTTTTCTTGCGATTACAATTATATGGACACTCTCGATGGGCTTTTGCCGTAGGCGCCACCGTCATGCTCCGCATAAAAGTCCAAATCGATAACATCACGCCGCTCATCGTATGTTCTACCCGTCAGTAAAAGCGCGCGAGCGCTGGCGACGAACGCGGCTGAAGGAGAAATGAAACGAGCCGGCCAATCTCCGTCGCATGGAGGTCGCATGCGATAATATCAGCCCGCGTGCGAGGCCAGCCATCGATTGCTCCTCAAAGCAGAGAGGAAACACGCCCCAGTCCGACCTGAAGGAGCATGAAGAGATGCCGGGGTACGGGGAGGGGGGGGGGGGGAGGGGGAGGGTCGCGATCACTTGCGTGCGCGCTATCTAAGCAGACATTAGCAAACAACTCGTATTCCCTTCTCCGTGCTGTGCTTTCACAGACTGCATGAAAACCGTTTCTCTCCCTGTAGCAGCCGTATTCCCTTACACCAGCGTTTTGTAGAGTTACGCGAAATTGGATCCAAAGGAGTTAGATGTTATCCTTACTTCGTGTAACATTACAATTTGCATAAGGGCTTCTTGAAGGGCCAGTTGGTACATGATACTGCATGGAAAATCGCGAAAACGGGACTGAGTAGAGGTTACACACAACAGAAGCGCTGAAACATTACAGTTTGTTGCTATCGCATTCATTGCTTCGCCCTTGCGGCGAAACTGAGACTTTTCATTCTCTTCTTTCAGGCCTGCAAAACAGGCACCACGACACAACCGTGCGCAAGATGGCCGACGTGAGCAGTCAAGAGAAACTGACCAGCTTCCGCCTGGAGGTGTCCAGGAACCAAGTGCCGACGGGCACCGAAGGTCGAGATTACTGCGCGCATGTTCGGTGGGAGTGATGTCACAATGGTCTGGAATTTTGGCGACGGTCAAACCACTAAGGAAGTTGTGAAAAGTAAGTTTATTCGATGTTATTTACAGCAAGGCGGCCGTACGAAAAAAAAATAGTCGAAACCAAACGAGTCCAATTGCGTTCGTCTGTTTTTTTTTTCAATACGGGAAATATAAGTGGTATTCAGTGTACTGAATAAAAGTTTTGTCGTGTGGGCATAAGTAGCGTTTATGGCCTACATGAATTCTAAGTACTTGCAGAAAATATTCAAACGTATAGTGCTTAGGAGCTTAAGACGTCTTCTTTTAGTTCTTATTGCTTAAGACTTGTCTGCAAAGATAGCATTATTATTAAAAGTGATGGACTGGAAAATATTCTGTATTGTAGCCCATGAAAGATGTGTCGGTCTTCAGAAAGGTTGTCCAGTGTAAGTTGAAGTCTAACGAAGTAAGCGAAAAAAAACACGTCAAAGTTATTTAATATGGTAATCATAAACAATATTTGAGCTCATCACTTATTCGTATAACTTCTGTTACCCCGGTTCGCGGTATTAAAAAGCATGTACTCCAAGGTACTCTACACATATATAGTGCTCTCTTTGCATCCATGAGGGATACCGAACAGGCAGATGCGAAAGCGATAACTTGGCTTTGAGACCCATAATAATTGAGGGCTATCGTGCATTTAATCAATACCGGCTGTTAAGGTGTTCCAGCCACAGACCGAACCCCCGACAGTGGACAGAATTGGACTTCGCAGGGTGCTTGTGTGTGTCGTTTGTTTATACTTTAGAGATAACAACTAAATCTTTTACATATTTCATAAATTCCTCACTCTTGTAGCTTCTAGATGAACACTCTCATTTGATTTTCTACTCGGGTGATAGCTTTCGCATCGCCAAAGGCCTGCTGCTTTACCTCCATACTATTTTGTCACGTGATATAGATCTTCTTTGCTTTAAGCGGTGGCAGTCAATGTGTGTGACATTGAGAGTACTACATGGTCACGTAGAAATATGATGCCATTTTTAAATAGTGCCATGGCCCCTAAGTTAACCGACAAGCCATCACTACATATCGAAACCTTTTTATTAGTATTTTCAAGTATTAAGCCTTTCTACCGAAAAGACAGAGCACCAATTTGTGAAAGTAGCTGTTAGCGCTGCAAATACACAAATATTCATGCAAACATTTACTATAGGCATAAAAACCAAGTGCTAGCATCTGTATAGCAGCTTTTTGTACCAGGCAAGACCGAGACTTAATGAAATAAAATCGCGAACGATGCTTCCAAAATCAGCACCACGGGTTTTTCTTTTTCACTTAAGTTAAGAATCCGACTCAGCGGTCAAAGTGGAAGCTACTTACCTCGGCATCGGCCTCTGTCGACATTACATGGTGCTGGATTCTGTTGGAACGTTTCTCCGCTGTCCTTGCAGGTGTCCTAGCTGGACAGCGTTTCTTGAAGAAGCACATCTTCAAGGATCCCGGCACGTACGTGGTGCAGGTGAATTCGTCCAACCTGCACGGGAACTTCATCGCCCGCCGAAGCATCTCCGTCCAGAGACCCGTCACCGAGGCATGGGAGCTCTTCACGAACTCTCCAGTCATCCTACCCGGTATGTCATGCCGGCCAGACATAAGATCGGTGGCACAGTGCAACTGACGATAACAAATGGCAAAATGCATTAAAGTTTAAAACAAAGCAGCCATTACATTATAAAGCGGAAGGAGGGCTGGTTGGTTCGCCTGATATTCTTCTTTCACATAGACTACAGGGTTCACCTAAGGGAACACATCGCACTGCAGCAATTTACCACATCCAGAACAAAACACTCGAAACATATTGCGCCACTTAGCTACAGAACAGATTTATTCAGGTATTCTTTTTTGGTTCGGAGCATCGATGACTGGAATCACTTACCTCAACACATAGTCGAACATTGCGATTTACAAAGGTTCGAAAAAGCTCTGTCAGAATATTTGTAATCGAATTGCTTGTTGCTTGTTGGTTGAATATGTTCAATGTACTATATCAATATGTTAAATATGCACGTTATCACTTAAAATCTTTTTTTCTCTTTTATTTATTTTTTTTTGTGACGTGTACCGGGTGTATTCGAACATGTTATTTTTCTTTTTTATGTCGGTGACCTGTGCTGGATGTATTCTAATATAGTTTTACGTTTTGTTTTATTTTCATATATTGTGCCTTCTTGAGCATACCGTGTGAAATTTGTTTCCACATATGATCTTTGTACATGTCAGCTATGTAACCCCAACTCCTGTCTTGGCCTTGCGCTGACAGTATGAATAAAATAAAATAAATAAGATTTATCGGGCCAAAGAGATTCAGGACAAGAGACGCCTTAGTGGAGGGCTTCGAATAATTTTGACCCATACTTTGAAATACTCAAAGTGCCACCACTATACAAGAAAACGGCACAACACGAGCGCTTACTCACAACCGAAGGTTTTGTTGCATCATATAAAAATACGTGGATACCCAAACCCGCTCCTCGCGTACAACCCGCGCATGCGCACCGTTAGTTAATGCAACCGCAAGCGGCCATCAACCATTCATCTAGAATAATAAATTCCTATCCAATTATTATTTTGGCTAAAGTAGCATTGATTGGTTTTGCAGGAATTTACTCTCCATAATTAAGCACGAATGCGCAATGATGTGGTGGTCCAGCCCTCAGTCAGCAGTGCAGATTAAGATGAACCTTTATGGAGACTAACTCGGCCATGTGCGGCTTTTCACAGAGGCCATCTACCTGACACTGACCTACCCGAAGACGGAGAAGCTGCCCACAGACGCCGTGGCGCGAATAGCTTTCGGCGACCGGCAGAAAACCAAGTGGAAAGTGCCCAGCGAGTCCGCAGAGAAAGTGTCGCAGAAGTTCAGCCACGTCTACCTGCGGCCTGGCTACTACAATGTCGCCGTAAACATCTCCAACCTCATATCACACTACGTTCTCACCACCAGGGTATGCCGCTTTCCGACTGCTTGCGTTTTATTTTTTTATGTATATAAGCAACCAGTCGATTCGCGATACATGTTGAATGTTGCGAAATCGGTAGTGCCACAGCGAAAAAACAGTGCAAAATTTTGACAAAACACAACATGAATAAGGTACTACTAATAATTAAAAATAATTGTTAAAGGGACCGACAACCAATTTTTATGGTGCCTACTTTTTTTAGCGCAACGGAAAGCTTACCGGTCAGTGAGTCTAATCACGGAATGGTAAAGTGGAAAACGCCGCGAAACATTTGTAATCAAAATTTTTCTATCTGCAGCGAATATGCAGTCGTATATTCACATGCTGCAAACAGTGAGCGCGAGAGCCGTTTGTGTTCGAGCGCGCTGGTTTACTGCGCATGCGCCGCGGCTCGACTTGGTCCACTGGCGGCGGCGACAGCAGCGCCGCTTCACAGTGCAACTCCTTTTACGTCGTAAGCAGCACAGGATTGAGCGGGGCTGGATAATAATATACATATTTTACTTTTAAGGACTGGCGCCCATGACAGCATCAGGCTACGCGACTACGTACAGTAAAGTGATCGACTCCATATTCCGTAATACAGCTTCAAGGCTCTTCCGCTAGGCTTCGCGACATGACGGTTTTTGTCACTTTCAAGCACGATTTAAAAGTATAAATCCTAGTCACAATGCGAAAAGAATGCTGGAATCTGTCACTCTATTTCATGGTCTTGTCATTTCTACTACGATCTAATCACACGTTCTGGCCAGTTGTCGGTCCCTTTAACGTTTTACGTCCCAAAACCACGATATGATTATAAGAGACGCCTTAGTGGATGTCCCGGGAAATTTCGACCACCTGAGGTTTCTTAACGTGCACTTAAATCTAGGTACACGGGGCTCTCACATTTCACATACATCGATATGCTGCCGCCGCGGCCGGGATTCGATCCCGCTACCTTCAGATCAGCAGTCGAGGCCCATAACGGCTTGACGACCACGGTGAGTTGCGAAGAAGGGACTACAGAGCTATGCCAAGTGCCAAGTGTACATGGACTTCCCTAATATTCCCTACATTATTATTCCCCTATATTCCCTATTACTCATGCGCTGCCCCTTTTCTTTCTGTGGAAGTTCATTAAAGGATAGCGTTAGCGTTGAGTCCAATATTCCTCTTGCCCTTTTGTCTTATAGCCTGTTCTCTGAGTTTGTATCTATGCAGTACAAAGAGGGGCACATCAAATGGAAAAGGCAGAGAAGTTAATTCTTATTCGTAAGAAACTCGAATGTTCGGTTGCAACATTTACACTGACGTAGCGTTGCGACGGTAAGGATCGAGTGAATCCCGAACTCTGATTGGCAGGTGGAGACGGCAACGCGCACCACGGGTCTCGTGACCAAGGTCCAGTTCCAGCCCACGGACGACGCTCCGCTTCGGGTGGGACTGGGCTCGGCCAACGACATTTTTCCCACCACAAGACCGGTTGTCTTCACCTGTCAAGACCGGATCCGGTGAGCGAGCTGTGCACTATACTCAATGTTTCGACGATGTTTCGATATTAATTGACTCCAAACTGATCAGAAGTCGTCGAACAATGGCTACAAGGGAATTTCCTCTCTCGAAGACTGCTCATCACGAACTTCGGCGCTTGCTTGCTTGCTTGCTTGCTTGAGCCTATACATATGGCTCGTATACCCACTACGGGGGGATTGGCCATTAAACCGGCGGTTAATATGAGGGAAAAATTTTAAATTTTGATGGAGGAAAATGAATTGATCGGTCATCGAGAGAATATATAAGTATTGATTATAAAATAAATTACTATCAAATTAGTCAGAAGTCCAAAGTGAAAAATTTCGATTGGGAAAATCTTAACAAGGAATCCCTCTTGAGTCTCTAAGAAATTCGGCGCTCCATGTTTTCTTGAGCTTCTTTCTTGATTGGCCTTTTCAAGGGGCACTAAAGGGAAGAACGATTTTTTTCTTATTAGTAAATTACTCTTTCGCAATACCAAGATTACACTTGCCGCGAGAAAACGCGCACTCGTTACGCAATTGCGTAACGTGTGGGTCGTTGAATGCTCCAACCCATTAGAAAAGCCTCAGGCATAATTCTTCATCGTCGCCAGCCACAGCATCAACAAAGTGCACATAATGCCTTACGAGTGTGTAGCGGGCCCCATGCTTTTCCGAATAATGACGAATAATAGCACAGTGGACGCTTCCCCACTACACAAAAATTATGATAATTTATGTCGTAGTGGGTACCATGCAAGTGTGTTTGTAGTAGTTGCCCCAAGAGTGTTTCAAAAAGGCTCTAGAAAGGCCGCTCTACGCGCTTTCGCTGACTGTGCTGCGCGTTCCGCGCAGGTCTGACGTTTTCTTTTTTTTTTTTCTCTTATTTCGCACGATAGTGGTTACGGACACCGGCGGCGGCGGTGGCGGACAACTACGGCGCCAAAAATGGCTGTTGTGATCTCATAACAGCTTTCGCTGTAAAAATGGCGAAGCTTGCACTAAGTCACGCAAGGCTTGAAATAGCGAAGCTGGACAATTCTGAACTATAACAAAACAGACAATAACTTACAAACAGTCAAGCAATTAGCTCAAGCCCAGCCCTAGCTAAAGTCCTGCAGCGACCTAGAAGCAACCTAGAAAACAGCGTATCTAAGAGCCTAGCAGTTACCTAGAGGCAACCTAGCATGGCCTAGCTAAAAGCCTAGCAACTACCTAGAAACAATCTACCATCAGCTATCTATAGCCTGGAAATAAATTAGAAGTAACCTTGAAACAACCTAGCATCACTTAGCTGAAGCCTAGCAACAACGTAGAAGAAACCTAGAAACAAGCAATAGCATCAGCTAGCTAAAGCCTAGCAACAGCCTACAAGCTTAGATTAGACTTCAGAATCACCCGGCTTCGCTGTTTCAAGCCTTGTGCGATTTAGTGCAAGCTTCACCATTCTTTTTTATAGCTTGCCCGAAAAAAGTTTCGTACAGGTGAATTTGGTTAGGTTATTCAGCTCAAAATCTTCCGTTGCGTTTTCTTGCGATTTCATTAATTAACCGCCATACAAAATCTGAATACAGAACGAAGAGGAACAGATGTGGGCGCTATGTTAAACCGCAATTACCGTGTGTATGCAGCGAAATATTTTTGTCTATCAAGAATCTGCCCCCGCCTCGTCCGAAGGAAACTGCCGGACTTTAAATAAAGTTCATTCATTCATTCATTCATTCATTCATTCATTCATTCATTCATTCATTCATTCATTCATTCATCAAGAATCTGTCGGAAATATTCCGTGTCATATTCTACAACGTCTCGCTAGCCGCTTGTTTTACTCAAGACGTTTCGGCTTTCAGGAATTGTGGAGATGTTCATCATCGAGACTGCCAAAGGCCAACTTCTGGCTAACGGAACGGGCAAGCAACTGAAGTACACGCTCAACTTTCCTGAGGTAAGCCTTGTCGCGTCGCACATGTGGCGCACAACGCCTACAAGCATGCAAACTCATGCGCTAGTGCCACATAATTATCGCATGCTTAGAGAATCAACTCGGTTTGATCTCTGCAAAATAAAAAAAAATCCAGAGCCATTTCATTACTTTGAAGGTAGAAGGCAGCGAATCTGTGACTATGTTAAACCTGGTATATAGTGAATTCTGCTATAGTGAATTTACATATTGCCGTTAGTGACTATGCAGAGCGAATGAAGAGACGTACACTCAAACATCCCGGTGTTTCCTCTTGCGCATGATGAATACTATCTCATCAACGGTGGTCTCAATATCAAATAGCCAATGCTACATAAGAAATGCCGTTATTTCGAAAAGTACAAAACTGGCATGACGTTCGTTCCTTATGCAAGTGGTCTTGTCTTTAAGGCCAAAATTGTTGACGTCATTCTGCCATGTCGGCGAGATCGTTTACCTTTATGGTTACTTTTACGCCATGTCCATTTCTTTGTCGAATTAGTCGGTTCACCGAATACTGTTGTTGCTGTGTGTCTTTTGTCCGCAGACGAGATCCGATGCCAGAACTTAGCAGTATACCGCTTCGCTGTAACAAAAATCAGAGCCTGTTTATGTGCTCGCTCAGTTACAGGAAGACAGGGTGAGGTTAAGCATTTGAGGTCGATGGTTGAAACTGTAAGCCAACCAACTTGCACCATTTCAGAATTTTCACGACCTAACCAAGAATTGGGGCGAGCTTTCAGATGACATTTATTATGATCATGGATTAAACGCGATAATTTAGGACTAATTAGAGCACGTACTTTTCGTTTCCACCATCTTCGGTTAGGGTCATATTTGTGCATCGACTACTCCAACGCTTATATCAGAGCCAACAGGGCCGTACCCAGGAATTTTTTTTCGGCGAGTGTTTATGTGTAGAACACCTAACTTTGGCACTGGTGGTCGATGTGAAGGCGTGTAAATACTTTAGTATCACCCGAAAAGTTACAGCATGAAAAAATGTTTCGGGGGCTGTCAGAAACCCCCTCAACTCCCCCCCCTAATTACGGCCCTAAGAGCCAACATTGCATTTAGTGGCCAGACTCGTAGCGACATGACGTGGTTTATTTCGAGTAATTGCGCATACCCGTGGTTGTACTTAAAGGACCCCTAGACCCCATCCGATATTTTTTTTAATGTGTCAAGCTAAACGCGTGCATCAAGTTCAGAATGCCGTCACGATCAAGAGAACGCCAAAAAATAAAAACCATCCCGTGCTCCTTTCCGGGCGTTTCGGTATCCCCAGCGTTGGTAGTGACGTCACCAAGAGAATCTGGGTCGTGTCAGTAGCACCAAGAATGTGTTTGTCAGCCTGCACGGTAGGCACACTCCCTGCTTTTAGGGGCGAAGCACCTTAGGGCCGAGGCTTGTCCGTCCGCGGCGCCCGTCACGGAAAGATTCATTGGATTTGAGACACACAAAAAAAGGTTTAACAATAGACCAATATCAATTCATAATTGTGACAGAACGATATAAAACACCTAGAAGCACAAAACCCTTTATACTAGTCGGAGACTTCAACGTACACATTATGGACCTTAGGACCTAGCTTCGTCGTCGACTCTCACTGTCCGCTGTCATGGTATATAGAAAACCACTTGCTATAGTCGAAACATATGTGTGTATGTGAATAAAAAAAAAGGTTTATAATAGATGAACAACAATCATAATTGTGACAAAAAAATATAAAACACCTACAAGCACAAACCCTTTCTGCTAGTCGGCGACTTTCAACGTAGACATTATGGCACTTTATGTCACCTTCATGTCACTCAATTTACATTATATGGGGCAACGCTCGGGCAACGTGTGGTTACTCACCCATACGATACCCAGAGCTTTCGCCCACTCGTCATGATTCACTTCGTGGAGATGCGCGAGCACAGTACATACTCACTTTTATTATTAATGAAGTCAAGGAAACATCAAATCAGCAGTTATTTCTTATTATTGTGTCAGAATGACAGAAAAGCGTGCGAAAAAAAAAAGCTTTCTGCATGTGAGAGTTGATCCTACGCATAACTTCGCCCGTTTCATGCTGTGAACTGTGCCATTAACTCTCATTTATCCCAACTGTCTTCCCGCAGCCCGGCCAACACGACGTATTTGTGTACGCCTGGAACCACGTCCAACAGAGGACAGATCCTTTCGTCGTCAGTTTCCGCAGCATGGAGCCCATCGAAGGACTGGATGTGTACATGAATGAGACTACCCCGAAGGTACGGCATATATTTGTATTTTGACTAATACGAACACACGCACGTGCGAGAATATTTAAGACGAACGCCGTTTATGTCTTACGTGAACGTGGTCTAACGAAAAGCCGGCGTGTGAGAAGCGAAGCGAAAAAAGATTAAGGCAGCTTCGCACTAGTGGTGACAAGCCTGAAGGAAGAGCGGAGTTCTGTAGCCTTCTTTGTTTCTCCTTATTTTTCTTTCTTTCTCTTTCTTTCTGTTTCCTGTATCTCTTTATTGCATCTGTTCCTTCCTATTTCTTTCCTTCTCTCTCTATTTTTCTTTTTCTCGTTCTTTCTTTCTCTATTTTCGCTTCCTCTTTCTTTCTATCTCCATCTCTTTGTTGCTTTGTTTCTCTTTATTTGTCTCTTTCTCTTTCTATCTTGCTCTCTGTTTTTTTCTATCTCTTTTCCGTGCCTGTTTCTTTCTATCTTTTTTCTCTCTATTTCTATGATTTTCTCTGCCTCTCTAAATTTTGATATCTTCATTATTTTTCTCTCCCTATTTTTCTCTTTCTTTCATTTTCCTTCTCTCTCTCTCTCTCTCTTTATTTTATCTTTTTCTTTCTCTCTTTCAATCTCTTCATCTCTCTCTCTATCTCTTTCACATGTTTCCCGTGCTCCACTTTACCCAGCAGAGTTTTCGTTTCACAATAACACCTGCTGTACTCGGTAGTGGAGCTTGCCCAATCCCTGTGGCGCATACCCACCGAAGGCGGTTTTCCGCGGACACCAAATTTTTAACGGTCGGCCTTAAACATTGAAAGTGGAAATAAAACTGCGCAGGGCACGGGGCAGTAGTAGAAAGTAGTAAAGCAGTTTCAGTGTCATACCAACTAGCCCCAACTTACAGGAAGGTGAATTCCACTCATCACCTAGCTGTCCTTTGAATGTTTCTCACCGAGCACATGGTCAGCACCCTAGTGAGTGCTATTCGCGTGCTGCTGAGCAAGATGCAGACACCGATAGCTCGCAGCGTGTTGCAACTGCTGGACACCATCACTCCAGTTCTCGCAAGCCTTCAGAAGTCTGTTGCTTGAGAACACTAGCAGCACCACCATGGCTTCACCATCGACAAGATCTTGGGTGCACGGGAGCGCGCATACAAGTTGCGTAAGGCATCGAATGCGCGGCTCGAATTAAGTCACGGGACTGACTCACCGTCTGATGTTAAGCGCAGAACTGCCGTTACGTCGACGGCAGCAGTGACTTTTCTCTCCTCCTCTCTCTAACTTTTATTCCCCTTACCCCCTTCACCAGTGCAGGGTAGCCTACCGGGCTCAGCCATGGTTAACCTCCATGCCTTTCTTTCATTCTTGCTTTCTCTCTCACCGAGCACCGTTGGTCCCCTCTTCCAGGACGAGCACATCCGCAACTTCATGGTCACCTTCGACCTGATGGGCACCGACACGTGCGTCGTGGTGGACTACGGGGACGAGTCGCCCAAGCGCGCCTACGGCTCCCGCTCCCAGTGCTTCACGCGGTACCGGCCCGAGCAGTTCCAGCTGGAAGGGGAGCTCGAGAACCCGCTCTGGCTGCAGAACATCTACGAGCGGGGCTTCGACTACGTCTTCACGCTGACCGCCTTCAACGACATCAGCGAGCAGACGAGCGTGCTCAACTTCACCGTCAACAACGAACCCTGCAAGCCGCCCATCATCAAGATTCGCAACCAGGTGCTGGACCCGGCGAACGCCACCATATTTTACAGGTGCGTAAGCCGAGCTCCTTCCCAGTTAGGGTCGCAATAAAAAAGCTAAGGAGGGGCGAAGCATGCAGTGTTTTGAAAGATATTTCTTTGGTGAAGCACTAGTGCTGCCAGGCAACCGCTATACATGCCCGGTTTCAGTTCCCTACGGCATGTAAGGAAGGGTGTTTCAGCTCCACTAACGTAATCGGCTATTTGTTGGGCTAACTGTTGCCTTTCTTCATCTCTAGTGAACTGGTGGCGAGTAGTGGCATTAACCCAATTTTCGTGACGCGTACCCGCTTTTACGATGGACCGTGACCACATGACAGCCAGTGGCGTAGTCAGGGTGTAGCACACCGCACCCCCCCCCCCCCCCCCCGAATTTTCTTTTTCGCCATGGCATACAGAGCCAAAAATGGCCATTTCAAGGAGGTGCCCCCCCCCCCCAACCCGAAATCAAGGAGGCGCCCCCCCCCCCCTAAAAAAAAATTTCTGGCTACGCCCCTGATGACACACCGTGACGACATTAGACGCCGACAAGCCGAGACCCTATAGGGTGATTCGCACCAAAAAAATCTAAGCCAGTTTTACCCCTAGTGAAAGCTGTACGAACTGTTGTACGAATAACAATAAGGTCAACGAGGTCGTTTTCCTACAAGGTTTCCTACCAGCCAAAAGAGAACGAAATTTCAGTCAATTCAAGCAATTTAAGATAATGACAACAGGTTGAATTTTTTTTTACCAGATACGTTATTGATTTACAACGAAAATACTATGAATGACCATGACGACACTTTCTTTTCTTGTAATCCTTCAGGATTTTGTGTCTTTTTGTTGTCTTGCGCTGCTAAACTAGAGGTCGCGGGTTCGATTCCTGCTCCATTTTGATGGGGGGCGAAACGTTGTAACACCTGTGTACTTAGATTTAGGTGGACGCGCGTTAAGAGCCCGAGATGGTGGATAATAATAATAATAATAATAATAATAATAATAATAATAATAATAATAATAATAATAATAATAATAAATTTATTTACATCACGCTCATACATGATGAGGGAGGCTTGCAAAAAAAAAAGCTGTCATCGGGAGAGCTTGACAAGGCCGCAGGCCATCGCGTTGGTAACATGACACTGTGATCAGCAAGTCATTAGAAAAACTTCGCACACATTGACTCTTATGCATAAAAATAAAATCGAAATTTTAGGGCGTGTTGCGATATCCGAGAAACACACAAACTGCATACATTCAAATTTCAAGACACTGTAGAAAGTTTGAAGTCGCAATCAACAAGGTGTAACCCCCTCCTAATTACAATACAGTCGAACCCACTTATAACTATACCGGTTTTAACAACATATCGGTTATAACAATGAGTAGCTGCTGCACCGTCAACTTTTGCATGTTTTCCTATGGTGAAATAACCCGCTTACAGCAATGCCCGCATGCCACATTATTGGTTATAACAATGATTTCTGGCTCCTGGGTGTCCATACCGAAAGTTAATAGGAACGCGAAATTCCTTGAAAAGTGAGAACAAAACAAGAAATTCAAGCTACTGGAGCCCCGCCTACAACCCTACGTCCACCAGCGCCCCTTCAGATTTGCAGTATGCTTCACCGCGCAGCGTTTCAGCTTTGCGGCAAAGCTGATTTTCAATATGTGCTACGGCGTGGGAGCGGCGGTGGCTTCTGTTAATGCACTTTCGGACATGCAATTTGAGCAAAAGGTTGAGACTTTGAAAAGTTGCAGCGTCCAAGACTTCAAGTGTTGTCATACATTGGCTCTGTAAGGATTGTGGTGGTCCCATGAAAGCGTCCGAATTTTCAAGCATGCCCGAAAAATTATGCCTATCAATGATGTCTGTTGGCGTATCCCATCCGATATTATAGTTGTCTTACAATAGCCTGCCGTCCTCCTATTTTGCATTTTTTCGGGCAACCCGTTTATAGCGATTATCTGGTTATAACAATGGAATTTTCGTGGCACTTGAGTATTGTTATAAGTGGGTTCGACTGTATTCGTTCTGCTTCAAAGCAATTCACGTGTGTTTGCCCAGACTTGCACCCGGTGGAGCTGTATACCTTCACGTCCGTCGAGTGCAACATCTCCATCGACGTGACGCGTGCCTGGGAGGCGTTCCTGCTGAACGAGACGGGCGACCCCGTACGGCAGATCGACCTGACCATGCTCGACTCGCGCACAAAGTCCATGATCTTCCTGCCCGAATTCTTCCTCGAAGCAGGGCTCTACAAGCTGCGCTACAACGTGAACATGAGCGGTACGTTTGGCAGTATCTCGTTACTAGTATAGAGCACTACCAAGGAGGTATTCTTTTAAGAGCCAAATGAGTAAATGTCGCTGTCGTAAGGATAACTATGTCTAAAAGTTATTTCAAAGTAAAATTACTGAAACTAAAGCTTTTGTATTCTGGCCATGTGATGCGGGCTACCAGTTAACTGTAGCCAAAGTGATAGACCAAGTGGATGGCAAGAATACAACGAGGTCCTCTATGTATGCACAAGATAATTAGATGATATTATCAAAGGTGTGGGCATAATGAACTTAGATTAAGTACAAACAACAAGGTTGGCATAATGAACTTAGATTAAATCGAGAGTTCGAAGGAAACCCGTCTGGTCGGGACGAAACATGATGAATAAAAAAGCAAACACCGACCAAATAAAAGTGTTAAAAGAAACGACGTTTCTTTTAACACATTTTTTAGTTAGATGCTTTTAGACTTAGTTATATGCTTTTAGTGTTCTTGGCTTCATTGTGAACAAGGCTTCCGTACGGAAGCCGAAACGTCGTTTCTTTTAACACTTTTATTTGGTCGGTGTTTGCGTCCTTTTTTATTCATCGAACTTAGATTAAGTACAAACAACAAGGTGGGCATAATGAACTTAAATTAAATAGATCTAACAGGCGTTCATACACATACTCTGGTGACACCAGATGTCATAACCAACGAGAAAGGATCTACCAACAACAGCTTCTGCGACAGTGTTTAGCGGTGTCAGAAAGATAGCCTTACAATTAAACGTGCCCGCCAGGATCGTCGAATTTCGCGTAGTTCTAGCAACAAGCGTGTGGCCGATGTCTGAGATGTGACGGGTGAATGACACCTTAACGTTATGCTTGCAGCGCCGAGAGCCAAGCCACCCATGTTCCACAAGCGCTTTGCCGAGACCTACATAGAAATGAAGCCCTCGCCGCTGCTGCCTCAAATGTCCAACGGAGCTCAGTCGAGGATAACCAGAGGCTTTCCTCAAACGCTCACGCTGAATCCTGGCAACTACTCCATCAACCCTGACGACCCGTCTGATAAGGTAAATGCGTTAAACGTTGCGTTACTGAGGGTAGCAAACAGCTGCCATCTTCGACACGTGTAGCGGAGCAGATTCACCAACTGGCATGCGCCTGCGAAAGACGATTAGAAAAGACCGGTGCTGTGATTGCGCGTGAGCCTGTGCTGTCTTTGCGGGCCTTACACTGCTTTACGGTGCGGTCATTGTTCGTTACGAGTTCCATCCTATAAATAAACCTCATCGATAGACCTTATAGCAATAAAAAAAAAAGCCCTTTTACGTGCGTTTGGAACCTATCGTCAAATTTTAATCCTGTCATCATTTATGCCTCCATCTTCCTTCTAGCATTTCGCATTCTTTGAACCAAAGCAACCACACAGGTGAACTTGTAAAAATGACATTTGATAATCGTCTTGTTAAAGAAAACAAAACTGCAGAGGACAATTCATGAGGTGGTAGAGGGCTCGATTATCCATATAAACAGTATACGCTTAGCAAAACCTACGAATCATGTTGCGATGATGCGTTTTCTTTATTTTATTTTATTTTTTCATACTAAGCGTTCAGTTCACGGTACCTGAATTCACGGCGGTTTTCTTAAAGCCAGATATAGGCAGCAGAACTAAATTTCGGGTTGCGCATCCATTTTTTTTTCTTTTTCAAAAGATGGCAGCGTCAGTGGGCCAGGTGACGTCGCTTGAATCATTGATGCTATTTCATAAAATCGCTAATAAACAGTCTGTATTTACCGTACGACTTTATATTTACAGCAAGTGGCGCGTTGTCATCTGTGGTTGCCTTACGAGGGCAAGAAAAATTGGAACGCGAAAAATAGCGGAACGCAGATTGAAAGAAGGCCACAGGAAGAGCGCTGTCTAACAACTGGAATCGAACGAACGTGAACGCACTAGTAACCAACACCACGTGTACTTGGGGTTCTGTGTCACATGGAGAAATTTGCTGAGCATGTCTACCTCGCTATTTAAGTTCAGATACACAGTCATCACGCGGACCTCTTCGAGTCTTCTGTCCTTTAATGGACCTTCCATAGCCAAGCACACATGCTCAGGAAAGCTTTCTGTGTGACACAAAACCCTGCGCACACATGATGTTGGTTTCCCACGTGTTCCCGCTTGTTCAATGATTTCCGGTTGTTAGACAGCACTCGTCTTGTGTCCTTATAATCATGAGTAGCTCGAAAAGACAATACGGACACAGAGAACCAAAAACCACAGGCGCTGTGGTTTGTGGTTCTCTGTGTCCGCATTGTCTTTTTTCGAGCTACATCTGTTATAAGCAAACACCAACTAGCCCAAGAACAAGTCCTTCTGCAGAACATTTCTTGTGTCCTTCTTTCTTTGTATGTTCCGTTGTTTTCGCGCTGGTTTTTTCTAGTGCACCTTTTTCTAACTCACCAGTCTTTCTTATCTCATAGGTCAAGGAATACTTCACAAAAGCATTCTGACTCCTATTCCTCAAAGTAAAGCAACACTCGGTGCAGGAAAAGAAAGAAAATCACTGTGAAAAACAAATGGCGCAGCTTGCACAACTGGCGCAAGGCTTGAAACCAAGCGCGGAGCTGGATGGCCTTCCTTGTTTCTCTTTATTTTTCTCTTTCTTTCTTCCTGTCTTTCTTTTTCTTTCTCTCAGTTTTTCTCTCTTTTCGTTTCTTTCTCTTTGCCTCTCTAGCTATTTCTTTCTGTCTTTCTATCTTTTTTTCTCTTTCTTTCCCTTTCTTTATCTCTCTCTTTCTCTATTTCTCTCTTTGTTTTTCTCCATCTGTACTCGTTCTCTCGGCCATGTGAGTTATTGCGTCCCACGATGGACGAATCAACGCAGCGGGAGAGCGCGCGCTGGGCGCAAGTGTTCGGGGAGCCAAGCAGAAGATGAAGAAGAGGATGAAGAGAGTGCGTGCCGGCTGAGTTTATTGCGTTTCACGCACTCATAATGATGAAATCTGTCGCGGCGAATCGGGTTTTGCCAAGCTTAAACAGCTACGCTGTTAAAAAGATACACGGTACAAAGATGCAATATAACAGCGTTTAACACACACACACATAAACACGCGTACACACACACACACGCTCAAGCACACATTTTAGTATATGTGTTATTTCAGAGTCCCCCCGACGTTCGCCCTGTTAACCTTCTCCCAGAGAGAGAGAAGGAATATAGGAAAGGTAGGGAGGTTAACTAGACTACGTCCAGTTTGCTACCCTACACGTGGGGAGAGGGGAATAAGGGAGTAAAAGAGAGAGAGAGAAGGAGATGCGCATTGCACACCACACACACAGTGCAGGGTTTCACAGGCGGTCGCTCAGTGATATTGCCTTCAAGAATTGTAGAAGGGCTCGTGTGGTTTCTGGGCTGATGTACTTGGAGACCATGCACCTAAGTGCATGGTCTCCAAGTACATCATCTTTTGCTGAGTAAAGGGACGATCATCCAGTCTCCTCAAGGCACACTGGAGAGTCCGGCGATCTTGTTCAAAGTCGGGACAGTGGCACAAGACGTGGTCAAGAGTTTCTACACAGTTGCAGTTATCACACTTGGATGAATCAGCCATACCAATGCGATAAACCATTCTCCCAAAAATTGTACCGAGATTCCCAGCTGGCCTTATTAGAGCGGTAACAGGTGTTCGTCTTGTGGCGCAGAACTTCAGCGTGACGTGGTTCTGCCGCCGTGTTCCCAACGAGGTCATCAACCGGACCGTGCCTGACGACGAGCAGAACGTGACCGAGCCCCTGTACCACCGACTTGCGCAGCCTGGCAGAACATCACGGCCAAGGGTCACGACTTCGACGTGGCCGGCTTCCTCGCTGCAGAAGACATGGAGGACCGGGGAGGATGCTTCGGCACGGGACCAGGTGCTCGCGTTTGCTTGCGATACTTTTTTGGAAGGTATCCAGCGCTATACTTTAGACACGGTAGCTCTTGTAAAATTATCGGCAAGAACATTGAGCCACGACCTCAGGGGATCAAAATTCTTGCTAGAAGTACAGACAGATTAGCTCGTGAGCTTTCGAAAGCCTTTTCTCTATCAAGCAGAGGTGCGATATGTGTATCAGCACCACTTCTGTCTCCTGGCGCGCAAGCGAATAGGCTACAGATTACTAAAGTTGGCAATTATAAGCAGTCTTCGTTCTTTGATCTACTGCCTGGAATGAGCATGCGCCCAGGATCTTTCGCGTCGGGTGCGGAGTGTGTCTGTTTTCAATAAACTTAGTTGGAGTTCAGCGCCCGTCCCGTCATGTCTTTCTGCGTGCTTGTGTTTAAAGTTTATCGCTGGATATCGTTCAAAAAGAAAAATATGCATCGTTAAGTAGCCCCATAACGTGTTTTTTTTTTTGCGAAACGTTTGTGACGCATTCGTTATCTTAATGCGAAGGCCTTCTTTGTCTCAAGCGAAAGAATATGCCGTGATAATTCTGGACCCCTTCGCAAAATCAAACATTGAAAAATTAAAACGAGTGCAGAACAAGGTCGCAAGATTCATGTACAACTCATGTGGTCGCAGTGCACTAATAAAAAAAAAAACGAGGCAATTTCCCCCCAATTACTAAAAAAAAATCGTTTTTGTAGTCTTAAAAAAGGTCATTATAAAACTGACACATCACAAGTATTGATTCCATATTCAGGTTACGCATGGAGAAACCGACATTCACAACCTAATTACGCCTTTAATCCAAAAGGTCAATTCCTTTAAGTATTCTTTACTTTCTCACAAAATCAGATATTGAAATAACCCTGTTAAACCTGTCTAACTAGTATGTTCTTTTAATTATAATAACCTGTTGCAGCAATACTAGATTTCAGTATAATAACCTGTCTAATTAGTACGATGACTGAGAAAAAAAAGATGGCTTCCACCTTCGAGTCGTCTTAGGAAATTGCATAAGGGAACCCTGTTACTTCTTTTCTGCAATGCTTTGACTTAGGCTGTGTTTTCATCTGTGGTTTAGCGCAAACTTACAATGCCTGCGTAAACCAGCGCTAGGCTTCGGATTCAGCTCTCATCTTTTCCGCAGGCCGGATCAACATCACTGGCGGAGACCTTGAGTGGAGCACCATCGTGTTCTACAAGCCTAACGCCACGTACGAGATACTGGCCAAATTAGAGAAGTCGGATCGACCGCCGTCTTGGGGAGCCATACAACTTGTCCTCATGGAGAAAGTACCGCCTTCCATCAGCGTCCAGTAAGTGTCCGGTCCACGTGGCTTACTCATCTTTGTGTTTGGTTAGCAGTATCTCTGGCACAGGAGACATCAATTATGAACGTTCTTTCGAAGCAAAGGAGTGCAGCTAAAGATCTCTTATACCGGTGTCACACACTGCACTGCTGATCACGATTAAGACCGATCCTGATCGGATTGCTCGATAATGACCGGCTCCCTTCTGCAGCTTGCTTAAAGAACCCAATCATGGTAATGAAAGCTACAATTGAAGGCGCTTCCCCGTCCACTTCGCTGGGTATTTCTCTATGTGTAATCCCTGGGAGTATTAGCCAGCGCCACTCGTATAGCCAAGGCGGCGAGTGGGGAACATTACTTTTGCCAGAGGGCATCACGTGGCACATAGTCTTTCCACGATGTGGACAGATGACCTATAAATCCTAGCATGATAACCTCGCATTAGGTTAAGCATGTCAAATAGTTAAGACGCACTTCACAAGTCATTCTCATTATTTTAATAGTTGTGCATTTTACGCACTTCACAGGCGACGGTTTGAAGGTTCTGTATAGCTGAATCAGGTTAATTTTCCGTCGGTCACACCCTCTACTAACTATCATTTCCCTGTGATATTTGGACATAACCTGTTGTTTGGGCCATCAAGTATGAGACATCATCGAGTTGAACTGTGCATGCAGGTGCCAGACGGAAAAGCTTTGCTACCCCAACGACCCTATCGGCCAGAAGATCAACCCCGTTCGCGTAGGCCTCATCGGGCTCTGCATCGAAAACTGCGACGGGGAGATGATCTACAACTGGGAGGTGTTCGGCAGCGACAATCTCACAGAGGTGTACCTGGAGGATGCCAGGGACTACCTAGTCGGTGAGCAGCACTCGCGCGTGCACATGCGGCCGTTAGAAGGCGCCCGATGGTAAAGTGACGTGGTGATTGGAAACGGGTCTAAAGGGGGCGCTGTAGCCGAGCTTAGTGGTTTGTGTCATCGGCCACAGACAAAGCGAAATATGTGTGTGTGTAAGTCAATCTTTCAGGGAATACTGAACAAAAGATTGAAAAACTGACTAAAATACCGAAATTCTGCTCGGACGACGCCACTGTTCCGATAAACAGAGTTTATTTCACGTGTTTTTGAACAGGTTCGCTGTAATTTTGGTGGATTGTCAGCGCGCAGAGGCCGCGCGTGAGCGTGAGCCATGGCTTCACATTCTCCTATAGGCGCATGCAGGGTGCACGTGTTCCTGGCCTCCTCTTCCTTTTCTCCACATCTCCTTTAATCATACTCTTCCCCCTTCCACAATCGCGCTGGTGCTTTACCATAGCAGGGAGCATTGTTCCCTGCCGGTGCTGTTCGTAGTGGTTCTGGGAACCGTAGTGGGAGCGGAGCGGGTTGAGAGACGCGGGCGACGGCTGGCACTGCTGGCTGCCTGTTTCCCGTGTCTTGTAACGTCACCAAACGTCACCCCCTCTAGTTCACGGTGCGGCCGCTAGGCGCAGCATTTTGTGAAAAAACGCGTTAAATTCGTTATTTTCCTGTAGTTTCTGCCTGAAATGAAGGTTGTGTCTATCTATTTCAGCACCCATTCTTTCAATTTTGCTGAAAATCCTGGCTGGCAAAAATTTCGAGTCTTCTTAACGATAGTGTGAGAGACTCCGTAGAATTTTTTTTTTTTTGACGACTTTCCTACGCAGGCGCCACGGAGCAAAAGATGGCGTTGTCGGACGAGTTCTTCAAGGTGTACTACCCGACGTTCGGCGACTTCGTGGCTCGGCTGACGGTGACCAACCAGTGGGGGGGTCAGCGGCATCTCGGACCTGTTCCTGCACATCAACAAGCCCCCCTGAAAACGGCATCTGCTCCTTCGAGCCTCAGGAAGGACGTGCCCTCATGGACAAGTTCAAGGCCTCGTGCTCGGAATGGACCGACCCCGAGGGACTGGACATTGAGTTTTACGCCTTCTGGGGTGAGACATGGGTCATTCGTTTCACCTTAAATTAGACTCTAAAGTGAAACAATAATTTGGTTGCGAGTGATAAATTATATCAACGCGATAGCGTTAAAGAGTCCGTTTCGCATAAATTCCGGGGTCAGCGTCGGCGTCGTTTATTGTGAGCGAAAAATCATAATCTTGTCCTACCACAGAGCCACACTGTTTCTTGAAACTGCTTCGGAAAAACAGATATTGTATGAATGTCATGCAGTGGAAGGAGTCTCCTTAACGTAGAATCTCACCAGGCGTCAAAACATGTGAATTGCGCAACGAGTGGGGGGGTTTCAAAGGCTCACTCATTACAAAGCGCTCAGACATGTTTAATCGTCATCAGCAGCAAAAGCATCACGAAAGTGAACCGCTGCGTAGGTTCACGTGTTGTCTTACGGACGCGTACGGCCCTTCGCTGATTCGCAAAAGCAATTATTATGGCGTAGTGGGCACTTAACAACTCTACTTTCAGTAGGCATTCTCGGATGCTTTGAAACGGCAAATGTTACGCGCACAGTCGTTCGTTTCCTTACGGCATGGTTGAGGCATGCACCGAGAACCGAAACCAGGCTGGCAATTGAGACGGCGATGCGCACGAGGCCCGATTACGCTATCGCGTTCTACTCTTGAAGGCGAAGCTCAAGCGTCCTCCAATCCAAGTTTTTTTTTTTTCTATCGTTTGCAAGTGTTTTCTAACCATTTCTGCGTTGTATCATTGCTTCTTATTTCCCACTCTATGTTAAGCTATCGGGTGACGATATGCTCATCTACGGCCGCGATGGAAACGCTATGGTATAGTTCCAGTTTGACCGGTGACCGTTCCACCCGCAGCTCGCCCAAAACGTGCGGTGCTATAGACTATTTTACGGATGGGTTTGAGTGCCGCCATATTGGACTGTTAACCTTTGTGTTTTGTATCTTTAACAACTAAACAAACAGTGTTACGGTAGACACATACGTATAAAAACGGCTGGGTTGGTGCATGCGAGGTTTCATGGCCTTATTAATTCACGTCGCGATATACAAAAACATGAAAACGTCGGCTTAACAGCCCAAGATGGCGGCGCCCAGATGTCTTACGGAAAATAGTCTATAACGGCCGGCGCTGGAACGCAAGCAGCGTTGCAAGCGCTGCTGCAGCTCATGACGTACCTCCCGAGCATATTCGTAGCAGGTGCCTGCGTTCCAACGCGCTTTCCGTCGACCCTCACTCCCGCCACTCCAGGCTGCGCCTCCCACTGGCTCATCCCTTTCCGCCGAGCCTCGCCCTTACCTCAAGACCACGCGAGCAGATCTACGCCCCGCAAAGCAGAGGGTCGATTAAGAACAGCTTCACCTTTAAAATGTATAATACATGTGTTAAGGAGTACACGAACATCTATTTAACATTACAAAAAAGTCACAGTTTCACCGCAAGGGTGAAGCAATGAATGCGATAGCAAAAAATTGTAATGTTATGCGAAGTGAGGCTGGCAGCTAACTCTTTTTGGATCCGATCTCCCGCAACTCTGAAAACTTGTTTAAGAGAATTCTCTTCGCGTTGAGCGCAGCACGTAGAAGGGTACCGGCCCCCCGCTTCCGGCCGCCGAGAAGGGGAGATAACGCGCGCGCCCGCGCCCGCGCTCGATCAAACGTCGCCCCCCCCCCCGCCCGCTGTCGGCCGCCGAGAAGGGGAGATAACGCGCGCCCCCACTCGTAAAATCGAAGGTCGCTCGAGGGACCCCCCCCCCTCGCGTCTTTTCACGCTCACGAACCACGGGCGGGGCCGATTATATATATATACATATACATATACGGCAAATGACGCCGACGCCGACGGCGAAAACCAGCCGCAAGTGTCCATATAATTGCTATCGCAATAAAAAAAAGTTCATTACACATGCGACCCATTGTTATCGTCGATATAATTTCGACGAAATGTACATGCCACGTTTTGATCAATTTTACAGAGATGAAAACAAAATGTTCTGAAGGGCAATTGAGTTCATAGCAGTCCATCAAAAGCGAGTATAATGCTGTTCTAGTTTCCGCCGAGTTATAATGTCTACATCACTATATTCATTTTGCTCGATGACAACCTCGCAGTGCGCAACGTGGCCAATGGGGCGTTGACATTCCTGACGTACGGTCCGGACCAACGAGGTGACCCTGGTGCTGCCTTACGGCGAGTTCCAGGTGGGCGCCGACGTCAAGGACAAGGAAGGAGCCACCACGCGCGTCAACATGACCACCATATTGGTGAGTATCGCTAAACATTAAGACTCTTTTGAGGAGAAAACCCTACATGTCTCATCAAACGCGAAAATTTACCGTCGGTGGCGAAAACACGAGTGATACGCACAAAAGCATAATGGCGTCACCCTATGACGTCACAGATTGCCAAAATTTGTGACGTCATCTTCGATTGGTCAAAAAGGGGGGCAATCCGGGGGGCATACAACACCGCGTTAGTTGCCGAAACCTTTCAGTGAGGGGGGGGGGGGGGGACTAATGCAAACGACTGAAAAGAAAAAGACAGCTTTCGCCTTCCCAGTCGCCTTCGGCAAATGCATAAGCAACTGTGTGAATCTAAGCAACTGTGCGTAGCACTTTACGGGTCCAGCATGTCGTCCAGTAGCGTAGCCAGAAATTTTTTTCGGGGGGGGGGGGGGGGGGTTCAACCATACTTTATGTATGTTCGTGCGTGCGTTTGTATGTGTGCGTGCATATATACGCAAGCAAAACTGAAAAATTTCGGGGGGATTTGAAACCCCCCCCCCCTTGGCTACGCCACTGATGTCGTCCATCCACTGTCTCATGTCACACGGTCACGCAGCGGTCAATGCAGGCCTGAAACAAGGCTAGCAATGCTCGAAACCAGTGCAGAGTAAATTAACAAGGTCTAAAATAGTATAAACTACAGAAATAACCAATAATTATTCGGAATAATGTGCCTAAAATTGCGAAAAACGCTTCTGAAGCATCTAAGCTGACACCTGCGCCGCGCGAGAGGGCGCCACCACCTCGGCGAGCGCGCGATTGCGGAGTCGATGGCAAGCGCCAAGGGAATCGCTGGGTTGCGCGTGGTACGCACTACCGCGGGTTTCACGGTAGTGGAGCTCCATTTAGCGCAGGTTTTAGAGCTACACCAGGGCCTACAGAAGAACGACATTAGCGCAGGATTTCTGTCTATCGCATTGCTCTCTCCTGGCATATTTTCTCCTCCTCCTGGCATATTATCTCTCCTGGTCACGCCAATTTGCGCAGCCCAAAAAGGACTATGGCGGCGCCCAGGGAGCCGTTTGTGAAAACGTCCTATAGAGTTACTAGGGTACGTTTGTTCTATACAGAGTTGCCAGATGCTACCGAGCTAGCAAGCAAATAATCATCACAAAAGAAGCCCAGAAGAAACGGAAAATTTAATGATTTTTTTTGTCTTGAAAACATTTTTAATCTTAATAAAAAATGCCCCTCAAATATGAAGGGGAGTCGAAAAAATCACTTTAATTATATGTGCAGCGCAAATATGTTGAACTATGAACGGAAAGCACACATTTACTTTTTTGAAATTGTCTCCAGGATACAGTCTCCATTCGGTTGAATGCACGTTTCCCAGTGCATGATTAACGTTGCTTGTTGCTGCCCCCCAGCGTATGTTTGACGTCAACGCTCAACTATCCAAAGTCATCGATAAATGCGGTGTTAGTGAACTAGAAACGCGCTATTGGTAAACGTGGTGATCACTAAAATAACCACATTTGCTGGGAAAATGCAAATAAACCTAAAAAAAACGAGGCGAATGGCTGGCAAATTGTACAAGCGACACAGCGAAAAAGGAAGCCCAAGTCCGCTGGCAACGCTGGAACTGGCAACGCTGGTTCTATAACAACTGCTCATACAGCGCTCCCCATGGTTGTGCACGATGCGTCGTACTCGTTTCCCGCTTACCTTCGGCCATTTCCCGCCCTCCGGATTGTTGTTCTACTCAAAGCGCGATAGAGCTACCAATGCTGAAAGAAAGCAACGCCCACTTCTCTCAATCAAACACGCCTAAGCACATAGTTACAATATTACAGAAAGCACAATATCACAAAAATGTACTTTGTGTTGTGCATCCGTTGCTCTCTTGCAATGATCGCCCTTACGTGACACAGGGACGGCACAGAAATGCTGAGTCCGGCATAAAAATGCTTACAATTTCAGAAGAAGCGGTGCTCCATTTGAGTGTTCAGAACACGAGATGCAGTCGCAGAATTGAGCATACACTGCGTATGGAGGCGAATGTGTCAACACACTCCAAACACATGCCATACTGAAAAGCCTCCGTACGTTCACTGAGTTGGTCGGCGAATTTCTATGAATATATCATCAACCGCTCAAACGACCAAACTTTGTGCATCTCACTACAATTATCTTCACAATTCCTTCATGTCCTCAATCTAAAATCTTCAAAAGCAGCTAAATATGTGCCTAAAACAGCGCTCATGAGTTTCTAACTCAAAAGAAAAAGAAATCAGGCGACTTCAATGCCTTCAATGGCGGCTGCTCCTGTAGCAGGGGGGGTCAAACTCACCTCAGCTAGAGGGCCGCCGTCACAAAGTTTAGGACCACATTAATCTGGGAGTGCGATAGCTCCCCAGGGGCTCAATCGAATATAAATACTAGAGAGGCCTGAGAAGCGCGGAGCGAGGACCCTGCTTCACAGCAACAAGCCGGATCCGCCTGGCGGAAGAAGCTGCGAAGAGCCAAGACCTCTTTGCCTGCTT
>JALIZH010006779.1:87500-103464 GCA_030522465.1 Rhipicephalus appendiculatus
GCGCATTCCGTTGAGACACGTATAAAGGGCAGTCGCACAACGGATGTGTAAAAGTCTCATCTACACGGCAGTGCTCACAGTGCGGGCTGTCTACACGGCCGATAAGGTGCGCGTAGCGTCGTGTGAAGGCGACGCCCAGTCGAATCCTGTGTAGCAAACTGGCGTGGTTTCGGCTTATTTTAGCCGGGAGGCGAAAAGTCATGCGAGGGTCTGTTTCCCGCAGACGCCTGTACCGATGATCTGGGTTAGACCAGTAAGTTGCTGTGCCCCCTCGCATAAGTGATCTCATCAAAGCGTTCACGTCACCTCGTGAGTAGGGTATTTGTACGTGAACGGCGCCGTTATCCACAGCGACTTTTGCTGCAGCATCAGCTAGCTCATTGCCTGCCAATCCACAGTGTTCCAGGTATCCATTGGAAGATAATCGTGTGACCATTTCGTTGAGTGAGATCGAATGCCTTTATGATTTCGCAAGCCAATACGTAATACTGTCCTCTTCTTGAGCAAGAATGAAGGGCTTGTAATGCGGATTTCGCATCAGAGAGTATTGTCCATTTGTGAGGAGTTTGGTGGGACACAAATCGAACAGCTTCCCGTATAGCAAGCAGTTCTGCTGTAAACTATCGGTGCGAATGGAGCCGAATGTACATAGGCACCCAAAACACACGCCATACTGAAAAAGCCTGCGCAATTTCACCGAGTTGGTCGCAGAATTGGTCTGAATATCACATCAACTGATTGCGTGACCAGACGCTGTACACCTCACGATGATAATCTTCAAAATTTCTTCATATTCTTTAACCTCAAAAGCTGCCAAATATATTTATAAAACAGCGCTCAGGAGTTGGTACCTCCAAAGAAAAAAATTTAGGCTACCTTAAAGGGATCCTGAAAAGGTTTTTTGAAGTTTCGTCAGCGTTTAGGCTAGAGCATCATCAAACCATTCGCACCACCAAGGCCGCTACGGACATTTATATCATACCCTCCTTCTCACCCCTCGCCTTGCCTCCTCAACTCATGAGACACGCTGGCATCGCTGGCGATCGCAGAGCTCTCACGAGCGCACTCGACGATTAGAGCTTCGCCCAGTCATGACCTCCGAGATTGCACGCAATCTCGGAGACCACCAGTGCGCCCGGCAGCACACATGCCGTCTGGCAACAGAGACGAAGATCGCGGAGTGGTTGATATCTGCTCCGACAGGTGCCGCCACCTTACCAGCCGATCTTACTTGCGCGCATGCCACACCCAATCAGATCAGCAGCCTGGGTGACGTCGGGCTTCCTGTGAATGTCGTACTGTGAATTGGCGGTTGAAAACGCGTTTGGCTGAGCCGCAGTGATCTGCAGCGATTCGCAGCTTTAAAGGCGTTGTAATAAATTACGCAGTTTACGCAGAGAGCTTAAAGGGGCCACGACACCCAATTTTCGCTCATAATCTGTGTTATGTGGGTCAGTGGCGTATAGCCAGGGGGTGGCACACCGGGCACGTGCCCCCCCCCCCCCCCGAAATTTTTTTCGCCATGGCATATATAGCGAAAAATGGCCATTTCAAGGAGGTGCCCTTCCCGAAATCAAGGAGGTGTCCCCCCCCCCCCCCCCGAAAAAAATTTCTGGCTACGCCCCTGATGTTGGTTAATCCTTGGGCTTTCACAAACAAGCTGGCGAAATTTCAGCGCATTTGGTTCAGCACTTAATTTATAACGAGCATTTTTACAAACACGCGAGCGGCCCGAGAATCAGACAACACTGGCGCACTCGCGAGCCGTGACGTAACAAGCCGCTTACTTTGCGAGCGTCTGTATTCCGGCCAACATTTTGGTTTCGTGGTCAGCTGCGCGTCAATGGAGCTATTACAGCTTTCATCAGCTCGGCATTGAAAATTGAATGATTTGTAGCGGCTGAAACTTAGGTAGAAGATGACGGCTCCCAGGAGCGTAGCCAGAAAATTTTTTCGGGGGGGGGGGGGGGGTTCAACCATACTTTATGTATGTTCGTGCGTGCGTTTGTATGTGTGCGTGTATATATACGCAAGCAAAATTGAAAAATTTCAGGTTGAACCACAACCCCCCTTGGCACGCCACTGACGGCTCCACTCCATGAAGCACGTGACGTCACACACGCCATGGCAGAATGGCGGTCGCCGGCGGTGGGCGGGGTCTGTAGCCGGCGACTTCTAGGGCTCATTTTGCAATGAAATATTCTTTTACGGTCCATTTTTCATATATGTACAGGCAAAATAGACCCTCTGCTTGTATTTTCCGCTGAAAACCGCAATTTGGTGGGTGACCGTGTCATGGCCCCTTTAAAGGGACACTAAAGGGAAAAACGATTTTTCGCGTATTAGTTAAGTACAATTTCACAATCCCGAAAACACCACTCTTACCGCGACACGACGCTCGGTAAGCGAGAAAACGTGCGAAAAGAAAATGATAGTGGAGACGCCACCTTGAGATTCCCGTACCAAACACAGTGACGTCATAGATTCTGAAGGCGTCTACTGAGTCCTACGTAGCTTCTAATCAATAAAAATGAGGTGCATTGTCATCTGTGGGTGCCATAGACTTAGCATACGAAGTTTCAGAAAATTTCATCGAGCCAATGTCACGAAAATACGAAAAATACATTTGGAATCTCTGACGTCACGCGCGCAGATTTCGGCGCCAAATTTAAAAAAATAAAACTTCAACCTTGATTTTCTCCGCTAATAATGAACCTATGATAATGAAACATATGCCATTAGAATTCTCAGAGTGCATTTTGTCAACCTAAACCAAGTCATTGTTTCGCTTTAGTGTCCCTTTAAATCAGTCTGTAAACTACCCTTAGGACCTGGTCTACCGGCCCAATGTGTTTGTACAAAATCGTCAAAACCGTTTCAGGGTCCCTTTAATGTCTTCATTGGAGGTAGCCCCCAAACGTTTGGTCCCTTTCCCAGGCTAGAGTAGCATACTACGCTCTCTCCGGGCTCACACATGATTTTATTTATTGATTGATTCATTCATTCATTCATTCATTCATTCATTCATTCATTTATCTATCTATTTATTTATTTATACGTGTCCCTCAAACCCGTATATCCAATGCTGGTATTATCGTTAATAGTGGCGTAAGTGATGAGCATGTCATGTTGTTGATGCCACGAGCTATCATTAATGTTAGTCATGCATTCGTGCCATTCCACGTCAATTTTAGTACTTTCTTTTAAAGAGCGGAGCACTTTAGGGGGCCGGGTTGTCGTATGCTGTAGTATGCTATCGTCGTCGCTTGGAGTAGCGCTCCGTGTCTAGCATATTGAGCGCGCGCTCGCTTCCTTAGTTCATCTTCCTCTTGTTCTTCGAGGGCCTTGATGGCGATCACTTATCATCATCAGCAAAAGAACAATAGTGCGCTAGACCTAACGCAGCCAAACACCCGCCCCAGCTACAGTGACTTCAGGCCCTGTTCACGCTCGAGCCAGCCTTGTCCGTTTCACTGTGCGGCTTCGTTCACGACCGAGACAGTTGCGCCATCTATTAATGTATCTTGAAACCACAGCGTGACACACGACGTGGATAACCGTCTGTCGTCAGCCCCAGTCCTAGAACAGCGCCGACCATGTGAATTTTTTTTTCACCTCTTTGTGTGTGTGTGTGTGTGTGTGTGTGTGTGTGTGTGTGTGTGTGTGTGTGTGTGTGTGTGTGTGTGTGTGTGTGTGTGTGTGTGTGTGTGTGTGTGTGTGTGTGCGCGTGTGTGTGTGTGCGTGTGTGCGTGTGCGTGTGTGCGTGTGCGTGTGCGTGTGTGCGCGTGTGCGTGTGTGCGTGTGTGTGTGTGTGTGTGTGTGCGCGTGCGTGCGTGCGCGTTTCAGTCATCGATAGGGTGCGTTTGTTCTATAACAACGGAAGACATAGCCCTGCCCACGATCATAATGCGTGTAGTCGTTTACCGCTTTCTTTCACCCATTTCCCACCCTAGGAATTTTTAGGGAGTTTTAGAATAGCGTACGCAAATCTTTGCGTTAGCGCTTGTCACCACAGCGCATGCGTCGCACGCTATCCTCCTGCAGGCCCCCGTTAAATGACGGAAATAGCTGGCGTACGCAACGAACGCGATCGTTGCGTACGCTGTTCTAAAACTGCCTTTTGTTCTACTCAATGCGCAGTAGAGCTACCAATGCTAAAAAAATCAATGCAGACTTCTTTTAATCAAACACGCCAACGCATATATTTACAATACTATCCACAGAAAGCCCTATATCAAAAAGACATTTTTCTGTTGTACATCGGTTTATCCATAGCGATGATTCCTTTACGTGACTGAGGGACGACCAGTTTCTCACAATGCCTACAGATTTTTAAAAATGGGCGCTTCGTTCGATACGTGTACAGAACAAGAGCTGTGTAAAACTCAAAGCACAAGGCATATTCAAATGTGAATGGCGCCACATATATGGAGGCACTCCAAACGCATCCCACACTGAGAAGCATCCGTACATACCTTTAGTTGGTCGCAGAACTTGTCTGAAGATCTCATCAACTGATTAAGCGACCAGACCCTACACATCTCACAATGTTTATCGTCGAAATTCCTTCATGTCTTTTAATCTAGTATCTTTAAAAGCAGGCAAATATATGCATAAAATACCGCTCAGGAGCTTCTAGCTTGAAAAGAAATTTAGGCGACCTCAATGGCGGAAGCCCGTAGCGCACTGCTTCTCTCTCTTTCTCTCTGTTCTTTTAGAGCGACATGCACTTGGCTTTGAGGCATAATATTTTGTGTGTATATGCCTATTAAATGTGCTCTGTTAAACCGGTGTTGTGTATGAAGTGAAGACGTGTCTTGTGGAATCTGTTGTCAGGTGTTGTCATGTGTACCGGGGTCATAACCGGTTGTGTCACTGCAGCGAAGGCCGGCTTGCAGGAGGTGACGGGAGCGTTCCGACTGTAACCCTTGACATGCCCATATAAGGTTGCATGCATCTGCTTGCATCATTGGAATAAAGCAGTACGCACGCGTAGCACCTAAGGGGTAAATGCGACCAGTTCCACGTTCAGATAACAGCCGGTCTCAGCCATGGATGTTTTGGGGACACCATGTGGGGTGGTGCAAGTGATGAGGTATCCTTTGCAGTGAGAGAAAAAAAGGGGGAGGGGAGGTTATAAATTAACACAACGCGCAGCGTGAAATAGATGCCCTTTGTTTCTCCCTTACAAAGAACTGTCAAACGAAAGTAGCACGTCGATTCGATCTCACTAGCTTGTCAGTAAGCTGTGTGAGCTCAGCCACATTCAACCTGTTTCTAGCTATGCTTGCTCTTCAAGTATGCAAGCCTGGAAAAGGCATATATGTCGTCGAATGGAATGGAAAGACGTTTATTAAAAGGAAAAGAAGGGAAGAAGGGTTAGAGAAGCCGGTAGGTGGGGCCCCTAGTCCAGGGCTCCACTGTCCTCAGCAGCCCGCCGCGCCTGGTCCAGGAGCGCCACTTGGGCCTCCTTTTCTGTGTCGTAGAAAACTGCAGCAGAAGCTTTACGACCATGTCATGAAGAAGGGAAAAACTTGGACAACGCTTGAGCTTCGCCTTCAACAGTAGAACGCGATAGAATAAAGTTGTCACTCACTCAACGTGCCGTAAGAAAACTGTGCGCGTAACATTGGCCGTTTCAAACTATCCAAGAATGCTTAGGGTAAGTAAAGTTGTTAAGTGCCCACTACGCCATAATTCATATCTAAAAAAAAAAAGCATTGTACCTTCAACAAAGCCGTTTTCTAGTTTTGATTTTTTTTTTTCGAGGATAGGTTTCGCGGTCCCACATTCGAGAACCACTGCCCAAGCGTTTGGTTCCCTTCACTGGTTTGAGTGCGCTACACTCTACCCTGGCTCACACATTATTTATTTATTTATTTATTTATTTATTTATTTATTTATTTATTTATTTATTTATTTATTTATTTATTAAGTGTGGCTCACACCTGCATATCAAATCCAGCTATTATGGTTAATAGTGACGTAAGTGACAGACATATCATGTTATTGATGTCACGGGCTATCATTTATGTTAGTCATGCGTTCGTGCCATTCAATGCCAATTTTAGTATTTTTGGAGTCTTTCTTTCCACGTGTGCCTCATACCCGCATATATCCAATGCGGGTATTATCGTGAAGCATGGCGTAACTGTCGAGGATGTCATGTTATTGATGTAACGACCTATCAGTCACGTTAGTCGTACCCCCGTACCCTTCCATGCTAATTCAGTTTTTTTTTTCGGCTCTTTTTTTTTCTTATATTTTGACAACACCTTTTCGGCGTTCAATCTGAGGTGCTGTACTGGGAACTTCATGTCACTAAGTGCTTGCGCCATTAAAAAGTTGCTCGGGATACGTCGAACTTTATAAGAATGTGATTGCGAAAGCCTGGTTCTACCCTTAGCCATATAGCATGAAGCCCTGGGCCTACGCGGTGACGTGTAGGCACCGTGCAATGGAGTCTCGACGCGTTAGCAAGCACCTAGCGATATGAAGTTCCTCTCGGAACACCACAGATTCACCGCCGAGTGGGGTTGCCCGTAAATCCAGAAAAAAAATCCCGCCCTATCCACGAAGTGAATGATGATGAGTGGGCGAAGCTCGATCGTTTTCATCCATGGCAGAAAGAGAATGTGTGGTCTGGAACGCGCTTATACTTCATGGTCATCAGCGTCATCGTTATCACGTGTAGTGGGTACAATCCACTATACTGGAACGCGCTTATACTTCATCGTTATCACGTGTAGTGGGTACATTCCACTATACTGCGTCATCGTCATCTTTATCCCGTGTAGTGGGTACATTCCACTATACTGGAACGCGCTTATACTTCATCGTTATCACGTGTAGTGGGTACATTCCACTATACTGCGTCATCGTCATCTTTATCACGTGGAGTGGGTACATTCCACTACAGGTGGCTACCTACCTACCTACCTACTACTACTACGACAACTACAGAGGAGGGACAGACCCACACCCTAAGGAGCTTCGCCCCTAAAAAAAAAAAAGATTACCCCCCGCTACACCAATCCGAAATATGCCGAAACAACTTGATCTCAGTTTACTTTGTAATTTTTTTTTTATGTTTTCTGATTGTGTGTGGGTGTCTGCGATTACGTTTCTTGTAGAGTAGAGATGCACGGGAAATAACGTGTGGCAGCCCCTGCCACACCCGCCCCTGCTACACTGGCTGTAGGCCCTATTCACCCGCGAGCCACCCGTGCTCCATCTCACCGCGCGGCTACCTCTTCGTCCGCGATCGAGCCAGTTACGCCATCTGTAGGTGCATCTGGGAATCGGAGCGTGACATGCGACTCGGACACTGATCTGTCGTCAGGCCCAGTCCTAGAACAGCTCCGCTGTTAAAATAAGACAACACAAGAAGCAGGTGTTAAAGGTTGTATATGACAGATATGATTAGAAGCAAGATTTATTAGAGAAAAAAAGGATAATAATTAACCTTAAATGAATGGGGTCGGTGCGCGTGGAAACTGTAGCGCCCAGCGATGGCGCAACGCTTGGACGCTAATGCCGGCGCCCTCAGCTGGTGCCTTCATGCCGGCTGCAAAAGAAGAAGAAGAAGAAAAATACGGTAGGTGCGTGCTCAAGCAGGAAGTCCGAGGCGCGTGGTTCATCTTTATTTGCGACCAACCTTAGAAGCGAGACGCCGAGACGGTGCGTTCGTGCGTTCACGCCGGATGAAAAAAAAATAGCTATAAAATCGGAGACGCGTCGGTAGCAGCAACGCGAATGGGAACTGGGAGAAGAGGTTTCCGAGGAAAAACGTCACCGTATGCAGTCTCCGGGAAAAACAAACAGAACAAGAAAACGAGTGGACAGGCGTCCACAGCAGAACCGCTGCTAATTCGTGCACACATGAATGTCGCATGCCCACGAAGTCTTTTAAGGCGACAGCCTTAGATGCCTCATGAAACGCAGAAGCTGACCGTTGGTGTCGGCGGCGTCGGCGTACCGCAGGGTTGGCGTCAACACGGGCGGTGCAAAAATTATCCCGTGATGACATCACCAGGTGACGTCATCATGGCGTCACATATTGCATCATGACGTCACAGACTGCATGACGCCACAGGTGAATAGTGACATCACTATGTCATGGCATAGCACCTTCGCTTCGTCACATGTTGGCCGATCACGGAGGCCGTTCAAAACCAGATGAGGTGCAAATAGCTTGCAATTCCTCCGATGTTGGAGAGACACTGCCAAACCACGTTAGGTGCAGAAAGGTTTCGGAGGGTGGCGGGGCACGTTCAATGCATGGACTGAGAATGACAAACAAGATGGCTACCGTCTTCGAATCGTCTGAGGCGCGTACGCGCATGTGGGACCTCGTGAGTGTTTTGTGCGTGTTCAATTAAGTTTTCACTGCCTCTACTGAGGGATTGCATAATAGGCCACTAACTGATGAGGTTGTGCTGGGCCCTTGGCCTCATGCCAACAGTACCACGGTGGTCGTAAGAGCAGTCACAGCTTTTCTACAAGCCACTGGACTGGATGCATGGCAGTAGCACTACGCAAACTTGACGGGACTGTATACATACTCATTTCTCTACCTTACCATCGTCATTCACTACTCTTTTTCCTCCCCTTTCCCCTCCCCTGGTATAGAGTAGCAGGCTAGAGCATTCTATCGCTCAGGCCGACCTCTCTGCCTTTCTGTAAATAAACCTCTCTCTCTCTCTCACTCCCTGGCTCACTCTTGCGCAGACGTACCTGCCCACCAAGCAAGATTTCGAGCGGTACCTTGGCGAGCGTTCGCTGGACAACGCGGATGCCGCCGGGGACCAGGCTCGCATGAACCAGATGTCGCAAGCCATCTCGTCGCTTATGAACGTGCGCCTTCCCGACGAGCTTGAGAACGAGATAAACTACTCAGGTAGGGCTCTCCGATGTCTACGGTCGGGAAGCAATGCGATGTGGCACCGCAACAGACGCTGCTGATGCCATGCAGGGTGTCGCATGCTGACTGTTCATCGCGCGTTGCATACTTTAAAGAGTTGAATTTTGTACGTCATGCTTAGCTTATTGAATGAATCGCTTATATTGTACACGCTATTAAGCCCTTTTCGCGTCATAACTGAATTTTTTTAATGTTGTTCCATTTTCCGTTTTCTTTGGTTAAACTCGTATTCGTATGACATGCCAACTTAACAGTACTTCACCGATCGTTTGATATGTGTTCTTGTAGAAAAGCGGAACCAACACTATAGTGGGTCACCCTTCCCTAGTAGCACCAAACGTTGAGGCAACGTTGCCACAACATTCAAAAAGTTGCTTCAACGCCGTGGCAACATTGCGTGCAACCAGGGTTTACTGCGCATTGTTGGTGGACGCCGCTCGCTCTCAGGGTCCATTGATTTTGAACCTGTGATCGAGCTACCGGTCGACTCTTACGCCAGCATTCAATAAGCGTATCTGCAATTGGTGAATCTGTGGGACATTTGTAAAGGCGTTTATTTAACGCTGGCGTTGGAGTCGACCGGTACCTAGATCAATGGCTCAATATCAATGGTCCCTGAAAGTGAGCGGCGTCCGAGCAATGCGCGGTAGAGACAGGCTGGAGAGGGTGACCCACTATAGCGTTCCCTGCTCTTCGCTTGCGTATAATGGCAACTTTGTATTATATTTTGCACTGTGATACTGCTGTCTGTCAAATGTAATAATCGGTAGATGCTTTCAAGCTCAATTTTCAGGTTTTTTGTCCACTTCCACAAGACTTCAACGAGACGACGGCACCGCGTTGTTAACAAGTTTACTCGACAGCAGTTTGGCGCCGTTTGTCAAGTCCCGAAATTCTGACACCAGTATGGAGCCTTTCCCTTTTCAAGGAAAGGCATTTTCAAGCCTTTCCATTTTCAAACCACCCATAGTTGCAAAGGAAAAAAAATGTAAATTTAAGGGCTCGTTTGCTTTGTTAGACACAATATTAATGAGAACTTAGTTGTGGTGTTGGAGTTGTGGGCGAGTCGTCAACAAACACGTAGCCGCCAGAATGTTTCGAGACGGTGCCGTAATAGCGGAGTCGCAGGCGTTTGATGATCCGAAAGCGGCCGTCGCTCTTTCATGACAAAGCGTAGCGCGAGGAAGACGAGACACAGGAAGAAATACACAGGACAGGCGCTAACTGGAAGCAGGAATCAACAGTTTCCAGTTAGCGCCTGTCCTGTGTATTTCTTCCTGTGTCTCGTCTTCCTCGCGCTACGTTTTGTCATGAATCTACACCAACTCGCCCAGTACGCTACCTTACGTCGCTCTTTCCGCTCTTCCCTTGGCTACGCTCCATTCATCGACTTGTCTCTTCTCCTGGCCGAGTGCTCTCCGTGGTAACACGAGATGGGGTGTTCCTCCTATGGCAGACCCCTCTGTGCTGGATCGAGAGCTGGAGGAGCAGGCCCTTCTGCGGGCCAAGATGGTTCGCTCGGTGTCCTCCATCATGAACGTGGACACGCTGAGCAGCCTGGAGCAGGTTGGCAGCGCCCTCACCGCCATCGCCGGAGACGGAAGTGGCGTCGACAACGAGGGAAAGGTACGTACACGTTTGAGTATACTGGCACAGAGCTTTTGTGTTATAATTTATTTACCATCATTGTCAAACCATCTTCAGTTGATTAATTTTGATTTGTTTAGTCGTTCCTCAGCAAAACTTACATCTATGTTTGTAGAAGAAAATTAATTTCATTTATCCTGGCATGTTTTTGTATGCTTATTTTCAAGCTATTGTGTATGCTATTGTATGCATTCTTTCAGGCAATGGCCTGAGTAATTAAGTTACCTGTGAGACGTCCTTTCGCTGCTTTCGCAGGAGGTGATCATCAAGCTGCTGAAAAAGACCGTGTCTCTGGCCTCTAACCTGAAAGTGGAGGCACCCCAGCAACTTCTCGACTTCTGCATGTACGCTGTCGGCACCATGGGAGGCATCGTGTCGGTGCGTATGTACGTCCCGGGATCATGGGCGTGAAATTATCTATTAGAGCGCTGTTGTTATGCGCCCCTTCTGCGTTGAGAGCCGTGCCTCGATCGTCGTTAGAGTGCACTAGAAGCGTTCTATAAGGGGGGGGGGGGGGGCGACAGGGGGGCGCAAAGTCAGCCCCATACATTGACATAATAGGGAGGGGGGGGGGGCTGCGGCGAACCTTCGCCCCCCCCCCCCCCCCCTGAAAGGGGAACCCTGCGCACGCTTATGCCAATGCACACGTCGGAGCAGTAGGTGGCGCGACTGTCCATCTCTGATTAGGGTGCCTTGATGCGCACTTTGTTAAGCTCTGACCTGGCCGACCAGCAAGCGCTGATCACCCAGGTTGAACTAGGTTGAACGGGCGGCTAAGGCCATCGGGGCCCTCGACTAAGGCTACCCTCATTAGAATTGCTTGTACTTTCATAAAGTCTATCTGTTCTGTTTATCTGCTGGACCCAATAAAAGTTTCTTCACTGACTCAGTGAATCACGTGAATGCCGCAAAGGCGAAGTGAACGCGCAGCTCACGCGCCTCTATCCACAAGACGCGCTGGTGGTCTTGTGGCTTTAGGCCGAGTCACGCAATCACCGCTTTTTAAATTCGAAGCATTTCTTTGCGTACTGTAAGCACTTTTGCATTTCTATCAACGTATCTATCTATCTATCTATATAGCCGCCTACGTCTGGGTGCTCTCGTGATGGCCTCCTTAACTTGGGGTCAGCCAAAATTTGTATGGGAGGTTAAGAGGTATTGACGAATATGTCTGGCTGGTCATGACATGAATGACGTGAAATTCCCGTCGCGTGCGTCGTCAAACTCATTTCTCCGGGCACGTGTGGCTCATACCCGTATACGACGGGCCGCGGAATTCGGGTATGCGCCACAGGACTTCGACAATTTATATCTACCCAGGAACGGCGAGAACAGGCATTGGTAATTTAAATGCGAGAGCGTTAAGAGAAACTGACAACGGTGGCGTTGACACTGGTAACTTGAAGACGACAGCATTAAGAAAAACTGACGTCGGCAGCGTTGACCCGACGAATGCAAATAATAAATATCAGTGTCCCAGCAGGAATCGAACCCAAGCAATCTGCGTGGCAATCAAGTATTCTACCACAGAGCCACGCCAGGTCTCGGAACTGCTTTGGAAAAAAGACCTTATGCAGGCGTAATGTTGGTGAAATGTATATTGTGGTTGCAGTGCTGGCTATCTAATTTTATAAACATTACATACGTACTCCTATGACGAAGGAGTCATGTCGGGTTAACGTCAGTTGTATACTCAAGCGCCATCCACTGTAGTTGGTTTACGTAGCAATATATCCAGGGCTACCATCTTTGCAAGCACAAGCTCTACATATCACCTTACGGCTTCTGGTGTTGGCAATACCCATGTTTCTGTTGGCATCGTTACACAACACTAAACAACTGGTTATATGAAACATATGCGACTGTTCAACATGTCTGTGCGTGCAACATTTGTACATATCTTCAGCGACATTTCATAACGTTTCGCTCAATTAAAAAACTACAACCCAGTCACCTTACCTCCGGATGCTTCGCATAACATCGATTCCCACGGTACTTGGGATCTGCCTAATTTTTTTTTTCATATTTTTTAAATCTTCGAGCCGCGAAGAAGAAGTAGTCACGCAGCTCGCGCGCACTGAGCCACGAGCCACGCGGGTGGCACCAAGCTTTTTTTTTTTTTTTTGTTGCTTGTTTCCGCAATAGACCCAGTCTGTCTCCAATGCGGCTAACCGAAGTTATGCTTACCCCTCCTAGAAAGGATTTCCCAACCGTATTCGATCACACGTAACGGATTTCTCTTGCATTGACTGACTGGACAAAAAGTTTATATTTCGAAGCTGCACATTTGCAGCCTGGCCTAGGCAACCCAGGTGCTCGCGGCAAGGTTTAGCCGTTTAGCCTTTCCACAGTTTCCGAGGCCTGCTAGATGGCCCATACTTGAACTTGCACATTTCAGCTAGCCAGAGCGTTGCCAACGTACTTTAAGTCAAGGTTTTTGTTACCGAAAAACTTTACCACCGCCTTATTAGCAATGTGCTGCTTAGGCAGACGAGAAACATTCACATGACAAATCTTTTATTACATCACACATTTTCCTTTCGTATTACACTTAAATGTCAAAACATAACAAAAAAAAAAGAAAAAAAAGCTTTCTCATTTCTCTAATCCACCTGGACACTTTTTTTTGCCCTTGAAGTTCGCTGTGGCCGAGTGTTTTCAGCGCTTCACTTGCGGCGGAGTCTTCAGGTGGCCGAGCATCAGTGCCACGATGGCGTTGAAGGTCATCCCGGAGAACCCGCCCTGCACGCGACGCAAGTGGTCCACCCTCCTGCGGATCTCCTGGTCCGTGTAGTTTGGCTGCTTCTTCTTCACCATCTGTACCGTCCTCGAAATCAGTTGCTCCGTCTTGGTCTGCCTGGAGGACACTCCGAGGCCGGACTCGACGCTCGAGCACGGGACAATGGCCTTGCTCTTGCTCCCGGGGAGTTCGTAAAGCTCCAGCACCGGCGTCCACTTTGCCACCGCCGACGTCGTGAACTTCTTGTCAACCGAGGACACCGGCCGAGGACTCGGCAGAGGGGGCCGCGCGCTCAGCTTCTCGCGCTTGAGACGAGGTGGTGGAGACGTGCGACGAAAAACTCGCCGTGGCTGCGGGAGGTCTTGGGCGGCGCACGTCCCGTCCGAGGCGGTAGGCTTGCGCTCGTTCACGGCGGCGCGGTTGCTCTTCGGCCTCGCCACGCTGCGCGGTGGTGCGGGTGGTGGCCTCCTGAGCAGCTTCTCGATCTTCGTGCGAAGCTGGCGCACTTGGCGGTCGTGACACTCGCGGAGAATCTTCAACCTCTCCCTGAGCTCCGCGATCTTGGCGTCTCGCCTCCGCAGCGTCAACTCCAACTCGATGATGCGGTCGCGGCCTCCCCATCCACCCGTCTGGGCCTCGGCGTCGCACCTCTGCTGGCCATCTCGCCGAGCTCGCGACTGATAACGAGGATTCGAGGGTCCTTGGCTCCAGATGACCTTCGTTGGGTAGCATCGACGCGGTTCTCGGTCGTCTTCCTCTCCATCCAAAGCCGATTCGTAACAACTGCTGCTCGACGAACTGGAACGGGATCGCCGGGTCCTGCTGACGTCTGCGGCCTTGTACCGGGGCTCGCCGCTGTCCTTCGCAGAAGACGCCAAAGACGACGCGGCGGTAGCTCCATCTTTGTCGAGGGACGAGGAGCCGCCCTCTTCGTCTTCATCGTCAGGGTCCTGGTAGTAGACGAACGTGTAGAGGTCCTCGTGCAACACTCGGAATTCAGGGTACCGGTCTAGGAAGGCGATCAACGTGCCGTACGCTTCGAGGACCGGCTTAGCCCGCGCGCGGCCCAGCGCCTCCAACAGGTCCTCCTCTCGGGAAGGGCCCCACTCTTGCAGGACTTCACGCATCCGCCTCACGACATCCACCACGTAGGACTCGGCGAGGGTCTTCGGACCTGGCTTCTCGTTCACGATCTCTTCTGGCTCACTAACGATGTCGGTTCCATTCTCGACAACTTCAGACGCACTCGCCTCGCTCTCCTCCTTGCTAGAAGGCTTAGCGCTGTCAAGTGATGAGCGCGTTTTGTTCGCGTCGTTGCGCGACGGTTTCGGAAGCTCACCTTCTGAGCAGGGCTCGTACGCAGATGGACTGTGCCCAGCGGCGTCGCAGTGACGCTCTTCATTCGCTGCCTGGCGCAGCGTGAGACGGGCGAAGAGTTCTGGAAGCTTTGCTTGCGCTTTCGACGACGTCGAGTCGCTGGAACAGCTGCTTGTCGAACCGACCGATGCCTTCGGTTTCCTCCGCCTGCCGCGCTTTCGAGCACCCATGGTTGACATGTCGCGCAACTGGCCGAAACCTCGTGGAATAGGCGAAATTGCCGGAGCTTCGATTCTGGTGGTCATATTCCGATGGCGGACGTGGAACGATTGGATCGCGAGCACGGACCGCGCAGCTCGCGCCGAGACCGAGCGAGCCAGCGAATGACGTCAAGTCACCTCGAGGCACGCATCCCGATGCCACGTCGTCTTTCTCTTCTTCGAGAGACGCCGGCACGCTCTTCTTTGCTCCGTTCCGCGAAGAAGAAGAAGAAGAACTTTATTAAGGGTTTGGGACAAGGGGTCATGAGCTCGATGGGTGGGGCCCCAAGTCCAGGGCTCCACTGGCTACTGCCGCCTGCCTGACGTGACCCAGGAGCGCAATTTGTACCTCTGGGTCAGAGCTGGCGAGCTGTGCCTCCCATTGCTCGAAAGTATTAGAGAGCCTGTATTGACCTAAAAAGGTATCTAAATTTGGTGGATTTGGCAGTGGAACCGTTCCGCGAAAGTTTTCTTACAGTGCCAGTAGTGTTGTGAAGTGGCGGACACTTACCATATTGTCACGGTGTGTGACATTGACGAAGGCAGCAGTCGGCGTGACCAAGATGAAACTCTTTATTTGGCCGAACTTGTAACCGGGAAACGGAAGCTCAAACTTCAGCAAGCAGTGCACGCTGTACACTGACAGCGGCGAACAGAGCATCGGCCGTCGATTATCTACCAAGCTGCGAAGCGCGTCGCCATTTATACATCTGGTATCGAACATTCCAGCGTTATCACTAGCGACCGCGTAAGTTCCAGAACAAACACTAATGTTCGCGTTGTGCAATTAATCTCATCGGAAGGTTCTAAGATTATCTAGATAGTTGACAGTCATTCGGGCGCGATTTGCGCAAGGCAACAGTTACACGTGTAATGCGGCGGTAACATACACATAGAAAGAAAGGAGCACGTGTGGCAATATGGTGTGGGCCTGCCAACTGCGCCCAAAATAAACCCCAACTCCCAACCCACCCAAACACTATTGGGAGGCGGCTCTGCTCAGTAGGTCAGAACAAAATTGAAGGACATCTTATAAATTCCGAAGTGTGTTCGGCGAACGCCTGTGTTTATTGAGAC
>JALIZH010006781.1:0-14014 GCA_030522465.1 Rhipicephalus appendiculatus
TGATTTCCGTTGCCGTAATAATACTGTTCCACATCTCCCGGTTAACGCTGCCGGTTCGCTGTTTCCCACGGATTCCTGCAAATCGAATACAGTATTCTTTCCTTCTCGAAACAGTGGCTATTTTCTGCGAAGTAAGGGCCACTATTTTCGAATATGCTCAGCGAGAGTTTAGCAGGCATGCGGCAAGTGAAGAACACTCCCTAGGCCGCATGCGCTGAATTCGAAAAACCGCGAACCGCGAAGTGGCTGGTCGCCGGAGTCGCGGCTGTTCGCCTTGTCTAGAATCTACAGTTCCTGCGCTCACGCAAGCGAGTTGATGAACAATAGCTGCCTTTATAACCCTGTCTGAAACTTGCCATAGCTCGTAGAAGGGGGGGTGGTTTTCGTTGGGAAGTCACGCCTCGGTCAGGTGATAATGAAAGCAAAACCACCTCCCGACCGTTTATACCAGCGGTCTCAAACACGCGGCCCGCACGTGACCGTCTTCGCCCCACAATTTTAAAATTTCCTTAATAGGTTTGTTCGTGAGCCACACAGGTCTGAAGCATTGTTTAGTGAGGCATTCCATGTGGTCACCCTGTCTTGAAGCATAACCGTGAAACAAAAACTATATTCCAGAATCGGTGTGCAGATTTTAGTCATTTTGGAGATCGGTATGGATCTGTTGTTGGAATCCTCGCACCAAATCTCCTTCAGAAATGACCTGTACATGTGATGTGGGACAGGTTTTCTTTCAAATGGCAACGTTTTCTGACAGTTTGTACAAACTCCTCCTCCCCTCCCCCCCCCCCCCCTCTTACCTCCTTCACTGCCCCGGCCCTTGCGGGACTAAATTGTGCCACTGCGGCCCGCTGGCGGAGGTGAGTTAGAGACCCCTGGTTTATACCGTTTTCTCTCCTTGTCCATGCTTTTAAAATTAGTAAGGCGAAAGCGTTAGGTGAATCAATATCACGGTGTAAGAATGTACATAGACAGGTGCTGACACTCGTCCGCCTCGGTGGAACAGTGGCTACGGTGCTCGGCTGCTGACCCGAAGGTCGCGGGTTCGATCCCGGCCGCGGCGGTCGCAATTCGATGGAGGCGAAATGGTAGAGGCCCGTGTACTCTGTGCGATGTCAGTGCACGTTAAGAGACACCAGATGGTAAAAATTTCCGGAGCCCTCCACTACGGCGTCTCTCATAATCATATGGTGGTTTTGGGACGTAAAACCCCAGATATTATTATTATACACAGTAAACCAGTTTACACCCTTAAGGGGGGTTTTGCCGTGTCTATAACTAACACCCTTACACCCTAGGAAAAGGGTGCTTTGACTTACCAAAACACCCATATCATGGGGTGTTTCCAATGGCCCAAACACCCTTACACCCTTATCACTGAAAAAAACGGAAAAAATGAAATCTACCAGTCAGGGAACGTGGAATCCCAGTTGACATCACCACAGCAGGTGCATGCGCGCGTCAGACCATACACACAACAGAGCGTATTGTAAAATATCCCGTGGACTCTGCGACACGCTACACAGCCTTAAAGTGACCATCTGCTATATATAGCCATGGTATCTTAAGCCACAGTTCGGTGCCGGTGGGGATATTCCTGTTACCTATAAGTGAGCACCAAACATTATGAGAGTAGGCGTAAATTTATGGTATGCTTGTAAATACCCCTAAAACAGACATACCTTTTAATCTAAACTCGCCTAATGTTCAACGACTCTTTAATCAGCGAGTGCCAGTTATCATCTGGTACGGTGTTGTATGGGCCATGGGTGTTTTGATAACCCAAAACACCCCTTACCCCCTAAAGGGTGTTTTCCCTAGAACATCACCCTTAAGGGCTGTTTGGGGAAGCAAAACACCCTTACACCCTAATTTTGCAAATTTTGGTTTGGCGTAAGGGTGTTTTGCCTGCTTGAAACACCCTTAAGGGTGCTAAGTGGTTTACAGTGTAGGTGCTGACACTCTCCCCGCAACGCGTGGAAAAGCGCAATCCCCTCGCGTCCAGATTATGTTCGGGCCGTTATCAGTTTTCTTTCAGCTTAGTAGGAGCCTTCTTAGATGGCGCTACGAAAAGCGGGTCAGTCGTCTCGGCAGCAACGCACGATTTGCTGATTCTGCGTTATTTTTGCTTGCATGTGTGGCCGCGCTGTTTTGAAGCCAGGATTTGAAGCGCGTCTGAAGTTGACTTTAAAGCGCCGGCCGTGTCCGTTGCACGATGGCTGCATTCGATGACATCGGCCCGCTTGAGAGGCCTTGCGTCACTGGCTCGTCAGTTAGATAGGAAACGCCCCACCCGTCTTTCGTCGGGCGAAGGAGCGTGAAGGAGTGCCACTGGGGAGGGTGTGGGGGCTGCGTCGCTCGAGCAGCAACTCCCAATTCTGTTGATAAGGGCACGGTGGCGAAGGCTGGCGCGCGCGCTATCTCGATAGACATCACTAGACGGCTCGTATATGTGGTGTGCTCTCAGCGGTTACGACAGAAAGCTCAAAAAACGCGTCACTGGCCAAAGCGGCCGCATTCGTTTTAACCGGTGTTTTGTAGAGTTACGCGAGATGGGATCCAAAAGAGTTTGCTGCTAGACTTACTTTTTTCAGTTTTAAAACTGGGCCTCGTTCCGATACTAAGATCTTCACTGGCGTGAAATGACCATGCTGATTTCCTCCACAGGTTCTTCGCTGGCAGATGACATGTACCGACAGTGACACCACGTGACCATGTAAATGACTTGCCGTTTCAAAACTAAGACGCCAACGATGATAAGGCGCCTTTGCCGAAGATAGGCCTCAACCGATAGAAATCTTTGTTAGCCTCTCTGAAGCACATATTCCTGCTCAGACAGCATCTATAGCATATTGTTTCCATCCGTCGGTTCCCACCTGTATTTTGGTTTAACAACAGCACATAGGCAACAACGGTGCATATGCACAGCACCTATAGACGATTTTCCGCAGCGGCGCACGGGCGCTGCCATGTTTGATCACGTGACCATAACTGGCCTTCCCCAGCCAGTTGCACCAGCCAACGCATTGGGCCAGCGAAACGGCCGTGGCCGTAAGCGCCAGCGGCTGGGGTTAGAAGCCAACATGGCAGCACCCATGCAGACACGACCGCCCGCTTCGATCCGAACTCGCGCTTGCTACTCGCCCACTGTGTTCACAGCAATAAATAAATGGTGAAATCAGCTATCGCTCAGTGTCATTTCACGCTGGGGAGAAAGCAGCAGGTATGTTCTGTCCTTATTATCGAGATTAGCTGTGTTTATTTAGCCATGCCTGCTAAGCCTTGTCTCCGAGAATTTGAGAACGCATCTTGAAAACGCTGTAAAATGCCGACGAATACATTGCTCAGAAAGCTTCAGGACGTAAATATAAAGCAAATAAATGAGTAGGTTACGCACTTACAGGCCACACAGCGCAGGATGACGACGTGATAAATTCGAGGCGGAAGGGAACTGCATACGCAGGTGTCGCCATGTTGACTTTTCCGGCGCTGCCGTCTGCTAGCTTTTACTCGCGTGCGCGCAGACGCTCGGGGACGCCGAGCAGACGACGCGACGCGGATGGAGACATATTGAGCAGCGCTGCCAAAGGCCAAGGCATTCAGACGGCCGCGGTGCAGTGGTGGCGCCATCTAGTTTTGATTAAACAAACCAGCTGCGAAAAATCGTCTATAGTAACCACGACTTCTTATTATATGGGGGTCACTCTTGGAACCATCTTCGAAGTAACCGTATATAACCTATGCAAACAATATACATTGGTCCAACTCATCTCAGTTTTACAGTGGTCCCCCTTGAAACCCAGTTGCAACTACGCCTTTAGACCTTTAGGCCTTTATGGGGGAGGCGCTGTGGTGAAACTTCACCCATTACACAATCTTACAACAGGCATCCAGCTATGGCCAAAGCCAAAAGACGCACCTGTGAGCAAGCCTCCAGCCCTGCCCAAGACTCTCCAAGGAAAATCTGCGTGCAAGGCTCCGCGGCATCGACAGCAAAGGGTGAGTAGTCTGCGTGTGTCACCCGTGTGTGAAATAATTCTTATCAGAAATTTTCTAGCGCTCTTTACTCATCCCAGATTGTATTTCATTTACAAAGATTACTGTTTTCTATGGCATAATTCTTCGAGCTTTTTGTAGCTTACGCTCTACTAAACTTTGTATCAGCGCGAGCAATTACAGTTTAATAATGTAGAACATCAGACAACGCTCATTCGTTCATATTTGCGCATATTTTCGCTGTGCAAAATAATGAGAGTGATTTTTCCAACTCCCCTTCGCATTTGAGTGACATTTTTTTATCACAAAAATATTTCATGAATGCAAAAGTTATTTAATTAATGCTTCTTTTGGGCCGTTGTGATGGTTATTCGCTGGTTAGCTCTGTAACATCTGGCAACTCTGATTCCAATCCCGCGCATATATCCTGCATATATCCTGCATATATATATATATATATATATATATATATATATATATATATATATATATATATATATATATATATATATATATATATATATATATATATATATATATATATATATACACACACACACACTTCCCGCTATAGCGGTTACGGGCATTGGTGGCAGCCGACAACTACAGCACGAAAATCGGCTGTTGCTGTAGTATCGTAACAGCTTTCGCTGTAGAAAGCTAACCCACGCCTACACTGTAAACCGTTTCACACCATTAAGGGTGGATTTTCGATAAAACACCCATCGGACACCCCCTTTTTTTTTGCCAAGATTATCCAAAAAGGGTGGAATTTCACGTAAACCACCCTTTGTGCACCCTTTTTTCATTTTTGGGTGTACTATAGGTGTATGATCACAAATTACACCCTAGGGTGTATGTTCGCAAATTCCACCCAAGGGTGTTTCTTTGAATGTTACACCTATTGTTTTTTTTTTTAGAAGCATCAATACGTATCACATGCCAACGGATACAATCAAACCGCATAGCAACTTTTCGGTGAAACGATCGATGTTTCGGCTTTTGTTTTCATTACACTTTTTATTCGCCGGCATATACCGCGCTATATACCACATTTAATGTACCACTCTCTTGTTTGCATTATTCACAAGATTCCTCACACGTTCAACGGCTTCATGGGTTGACTTTGTGTGATTAATACTAAAAAAGTATTTTGCAGCCCCTCGTAACCATTCATCATTCTCACTGAACGGATGGTAAAAGAGATGGTGTTGCGCTTAAACATATATCATGAAACGATTACACACTGTTTTCGACAGGTCATCATGCGCGTTTTCTAATTTGAAATCACAATGAGCTTTTCTTATAGAACACCTGTTTTATTTACAGTGGGGTGCACATATTCCTGTACATTGAAGTATTTCACATCAATTCACAAGTCGCTCATTTTATCAGTGAGTTATATTTAAACTTATGATCACGGATCAGCTCAAAGTGACAGTATACAGCGTACTTATTACCATGAAACTAGGCATGTTTACATTGAACTGTCTGAGCTCACTCTGCTGCAGCTGCTGTACACGCATGGCACGCCGCAGCACAGTTTAGGCGCACACCCGCTAAGCACCACAAGTGAACTTCTCCAATGGGACGCATCACTCTGCGGTCGCTTTATTTTTTATTTTATTTTTTTTAAATTTTTTTGTCGAGGAACCCTCCTGGGTCGTACATTGTACGCGTGAGCAATCACAGACGACACTAGTACAATGTACCCGTGCCACAAGACGGAGGAACCGCAGTTGACTTGTGGCATTGTGATTGACAGGTTCATGATTTCTTGTTGCGCTGCGAATGACGAGACGAGGACGATACAGGGACTACAGGACAGGTGGTGCGCAAACTCACAACTCATTCGCAGCGCAACAAGAAACCATGAACCACCACCAACTAGCCCAATTCATCGCTCTGCTAAATGTGATTGACAGCCCTTACCATTGCCTTACAATGCACACAGTGATAGCACATTCGTATGCTTGCACAAAATTCACCACATGAAATAAAAGCAAGCTTCATTGCTACTGCGTCGGTAAAAAGAGCGTATTCTCCAAGATATCTTATCAGCGATTGCTGAATGGTGGAATGTTATTTAAAAACGGGCTCTTAGCACAGCAGGGGCATGGCCAAACTTTATGCAGAAGGGGGGGGGGGGGGGAGAGAAGGGGGGTCCGACTCCTCTGTATGTAAGTACATTTTTGCCAGTGCTTGCACACTGCGGGTCCAAATAAACGTAGAAAGGGGCGGGGGTGAGTCGAATACCGAACACCACTCCCTCCCCCCCCCCTTCCCCACCCTTCCTTAGCCTCCTAGTTATATCTATTATGTAGAGGTAACGAAATTTTAACTCCAACTCGTCGAAACAATGCCCCGACGACGCTCTACTCGGAAAAAAGAAAAATGTGAATCTCGAAGGGTACGAATTTGTCACCTGCACACGTCAGCAAAAAACAACAAAAAAAAAACACGCTTTAAAGCTCTACTAGCACAAATATGTTGTTAAACATAAAATATTACAATATGTCTTGGTTTTTTGTTTCGAAAGATGGCGCTGCTAAAGTCAATTCACTGGTATAGTGATATTAATCTCGGAGGCGTTGACTTTCGGTTTCGGACTCGGGGCAACTGCGCGTCACGATCATCATCAACAGGCGACCTTTGAATCTGTTGACATGTCGTGTGCGCGTTTGCTGCATGCTAACGGTGGCGGATTGTTCATCGATTAACCTGCTTTCTTTTGGATGTGTACTTCGACGGCTTCCACGGTGACGTGGTTCACGCATACAAAAGATATATTGCGTGTCACTGCAATCTCCGAATTCCGTAGTGGATCGGCAAGTACGGAACAACGACTTCGGTGCGGCGCAGTGCGTCTCCTCTGTCAACGGCTTGCGTTGAAGCTAGTGCTCGCCGCATGCTGAGTGCTTCCGATCAAGCATTCAACGAAGTGTACGCTGGGAGCCACACGGAGAGCGCTTTTGGATTTGGTCCTATTGCTGAAAAGGTAAGCTTTCGTGCTTCCGAACAACGAAGCGCTACAAGTGCATGCCTGCCAACTCTCCCGATTTGCCCGCGGGACTCCTGAATTTCGGCGAACTATGGTAGTACAGGCGCGGCGATAAGTATCCCGAAATATAGCCTTCTGTACGTATACGTAGAGAAAATAACGATGACAAATGAGAGAGGTTCTAAAATTTTTGAACGTTCTATGGTGTTCGCCATGCATGGTACTTTGCTGTCGTGCGAAAGAACGTACACGCGTCGGCAAAATAAGTCGGGTCAGGCGAGCGGCGACCAGAATCAGATAACGCTGCATCGCCGCGCCGTTTAACGTCTGACGAGATATCGCAGTCCGCGTGCGCGTCCTTTCACGCTCGTAGCCATGTTTTTTTTACAAGCTTGCAGCAGGCTAGGTGATTACATGTAGCGTTTTGCGGTAGGGGTCGCTTTCTTTGTTCAGTCCATCACGCGCAAAGTTCGCCGGTTGCACGTTGGCAGTGAGTAGTACACCGCTCGCCTTCGCATTTATCGACAGAACGCGCGTAGCAGCCGGACCTTGTCTGGTAATCGTATGCTAGTAAAGTGAAGCATGTTTTCGGCTCGACGTCTGTTCGTTTTTGGTGCCCTCGTTCGCATTTCAGTACGATTAAAAAAAAACACATGCATAGAAGGGAACTAATTCTGCATATGTGGCACCGGTTTGTCACTGAGACAAGATATGTTATCTTATAAATCGTGAAAGTGAGCACCTCGCGCTTCGCGCCAACCGTGCCCCCGTCGAACTGAGCGCGTGACAGATTGAACATAGAAAGCGCCCCTACCGCAAAACGCTGCATTTATTCAGCTATTGCGCTGCAAGCGCGTGCAAAGACATCGCTGCGAGCGTGAAAGGACGCGCACGCGCACTGCGATGTTTCGGCAGACGGCGCGGCGATGCAGTTTTATCTGATTGTGGTCACCAGTCGCGCGTCCCGACTTATTTTGCCGACGGATTGTACGTACTAAGATTAGGAAGGGGCTACTCGCTGTCAGGTGAACACAGCAAACTATGTCCCTTCATTGCACGCGCCGTATAATTGCGTGTACCAGTACGATCGCTGACGTCTCAGAACTTTACTGGACATCATTACTAGCTGTATGTAAGGTTACTGCATTCCTCAAAATCAATAACAAAAAGCAGCCAAGCAACAGCATCCGCGTACGCAGGGTTCCCCTTCTGTGGGGGCTAAGGGTCGTCGCAGCGCCCCCCCCCTACCTATTATGTCAATTTATGGGGCCGGCTTCGCCCCTCCCCCCACTCCCTTTCACCTTTGAGGTCCCCAGATTGTCAGGTATGCAAGTGTGTTGCACGAGAATCCGGGTCCGAGCTAGTTGGTAAAGCGACATGCTGAAACTGATAAGTGCACCAAGACAAGGTAAACGAAAACGAACTCACAGAGAGCTACTTCCTACTGATATTTATTGCAAAACGAAGACGCCATATATGTGGTTTTCTTCGCTGGTAAAACGTATGCTCGAGAACACATGGTATTGAAAAATTTTTCTTCTGCCCTTGCTTATTTCTCTAAAGATCAAAAATGTTAACATTCGCACAAATGCAGGGCGACGAAGCAAAAATCTCTTGATAACATACAGGACCAAGCGCACGAATATGCTATCGAAGGCATAATTGACTATGAAATTAATGGTGACATGAAATTAATGTGGGTTTCAAAGTAGCAGCCAGCACAAATGAATAGGAATGAAGCAACAAGGAATGGGACCTGAAAACGGTGTGCGTCAAAGAGGTAAAACCTAAGTGAAAAAAAAAGGGAGGTCGTCAGAAGATAACAACGAAATCCATTGGTTTTGCAAAAACGCAAACACTTTCATCGAGAGCGACATTAAAGCGCTCGGTCAAAAAACTTTTCCCGCATGATAGCAAGAGATCTTAGCTTTGTCATCCTGGTTCCGTGCAAATGTTAAGATTTACAATATTTAGCGAAATAATCTAGACTAAAAAAATTGCAAAAATTTTTCAGTGGCCTCTGTTCTGAGGCATGGGATGTTACCACATCATAGCAAAGAAAACTACACATATGGCGTGTTAATTTCACAGTACCAGTTGGAAGTACCACTCTTTGTGTTTGTTTTCGTTGTCATTTTCTTGATGCGCTTACCGTTTTCAGTACGCAAGTGTGTCTTTCAGGCCTCTCATGTGCTGCTGTGTTAATTATGACACTTTTATTTGCTTCATTCATGTCGATATTGGGTTGCCAACTCGCCCAGGCCACCACTTAATATATCGCCTTCCTCCTGTGACTGTCTCCGACTTAGTGCGCGTCCTTGTTTTTGCAGTGCACTAATCACGTGTCTATTTGCCAGTAGCTTGCAGCCACATTTGCTAAGAGCATGGGCTGTCTCCTGTTTTCAGTTGCCATCTTTGTATTTGAATCGTTTAAGTAGTAGTGACATGATTTCGAGACATCGCAAAATGGACATTTATCGTTTCCTTGGCATGCAGTGTTAACACTCTTCCACACCGGAGTCAGACACCACGTATCAAATATTTTACTGAAATACAAAAAGACGCAAACCTTCGAGGAAGAAAATTAAAGACAGAACAGAAAGGGCGTCAGTCACTCGTGGGAGCGTCAGTCAGCGCTCCCACGTTTAAATGCACATATATACCCTACTAAGTGGACGGGGGGTTGACCGCCACTGATCCTCAGTGGTAGAGCATCGGACGCGTTATTCGAAGGTCGCAGGTTCGGTCCCTGCCGGTGGCAAGTTATCTTTTCGTCCACTTTGCTTTCTTCACATTTACATTACAATTACTTCTAATAACATCCCCTATAATTTCCTTGGCATCAATGTCTGTTAGTTCTAAATAATATTGTCTGTTACATGGATATTTTCAGGAATTGAAAAAAATTAGTATTTATCTGCTAAAGGCACTGCATCGAAACAGCTGCTCATGAATGCACTCGAAGCAGAATAAAATTAGCATGTCGTATAGATTTTTAACAGTGAGCCTCACTTGTGGCCTCGTAAGTGAAGTAATCGTTTTTTTGACCAATAAGCAACCTGTGAAAGACTGATTGTAAAATGATCCAGTGTACCTTATTTATGTAACTGGAGTAGAAGTCTACAGGTGAGCTTCAAAAAATACACTGTGCTGTGTTTCCAGCAGCAGTGGTCATTGTATAAGCGCTATTTATCTGCTCACATGGGGGCTTGCTCGGTCATTGGTGCATATGGGAAATCTCCCTAAAGAGGGAGGGAGTGCTTGCTTGGGGTTTCACGTTAGTGCAAGTTTCATTTAGTAGATTGAACATCTTTGCTGGGTACATGTCTACGAAAGGATCCTTCGAGGTAAATGATGAATAATGCTACTCTTCTGTCTGAATTGTTAACATGGGTTATATTTTGTTTATCACCCATTGTAGTGGCTGACTGGTTATGGCGTTCTAAGCTAAGCAAGAAATCTTGGTATAAAGGCTGAAAATTGAGTATCCTGGTACATTTCAAACCTTTTGAGGGGTGCATGATATGATTGGAGAAGCATTTTCTTGCCCCACCATGTATCTTTGCTAACATATTGAGTAAGCCATGGTGTAGACTAAAATGTAAAAATGCTTGCTTACGTAGATGTGCACAGTAATAAACCCAAGTGGTGAAGTAGTACTAGAGCTTCCTATTATAGGGTACCTCATAATGAGATTCTGATTGTTCCGAATATTTTTAAATGTTTAGTTTAATGTTATGCATGTCTTGTATGCAGACTGTTGAAAGGACAGCGCACTACATCGTCTTCAATGGACTGGGTGCTGACAATGCAGTGCACTCTTCATCACATCCTGAAAACTGCTGTTTCGGGTTCACGACCTCACTCAAAGGGTTGCAGCAGTGATGGAAGCTCCTCGAAGGGTGCTGCAAATACCTTGTACATTTCTAGAACATTCCTCTGATGTGAAAGTTTCCATCTCAATCTATGTGACCTGCCTATTTATTTTCCCAAAACAAGCATCAGTTTGCCACAAGATTAACCGCGATACATGTAGAAAACTATATAGATGCATAATGTTAACAGCATTGCATGGTGAAGTGTAGACAGCCTACCTGTATGCAACTTAAGAGGGCGATTCACAAATAGTGTGTCATGAATGCAGCAGAAGGTTGTCTGTTCATTGAGCCCTCTATTTACCACAAAATCTATTGAAAGTGCCTCTTCTTGGGCACTGGTATGACCCTGCTTTTTTAACAGTTCCTAAGCCTGCTGCGCGAGCTATAATTCTTTACATGTGCAGCTGTGGCATTCATATCTATTTACAGTACATGTTTAATGTTTGTAGCACTCTTGAAACGCAGGTTACAATCTCGGGAGGATGTACAAAGTCAGTCATTAAGCTTTGCTCTGAAAGAGGATTTACCCGGTCTATTTCATTACTGCACCTACCGTTTCCAAAATAATATCAGTTTACCTGCCACTTTTTGTTCACAGCACATTAATCACACACAGCTTCCAGAAATTTTTGACGATAGGTGTGGCCACAACGAGACGTGAAAGCAGTGGTTTAATGAGAGAGCGGACTATAGACCAGTACTAGGCTTTGTTGCGCTTTAAATATGCACATTAGATTTTACAACTGTTCTGCAACCATGAAAGCAACTACTACTGGATAGGCCTAATGTATGCACAAATGCAAACACGTAGCCTGAAAACACATGATGTATAAAAACCACATCCGAGTTCCTTCTATGCAGAAACTGTTTGCAGTTCCAAAACCTATACTGTCAAATTTGAACAAGCGTCCCCCCTCCCACCCATAGTAGAAGATAATTGGACAAAATTTGGAGGGCGGCCTTTGCTCGGTCGCGAACCAAAATTCGAGATGGTGGCGGAAGAGCCTCGAAGAAAAATGCACACCTGTGCTCCTAATGAAATGCTGTATTAAATACGCATGAGTTTACTGTATTCCCTGAACAGGAGGGAATCATCGCGTTAAATTTCATGTGTTATGACAAAGGGGGACATGACATAACACACGACATGTGTAATATCATGTGTTATGACAAGACGGGCGAACTGTGGCGTATCAATGTGAAGATTGCGATGTGACTGCAACGTGATTGCAATTACTTCAGTATATTAGAGAAATAAGGCATGCTGCACTGCACTACTGTTCTTGCTGTTTGTATGCTTCACTGCACTGTACTTGTGAGTTGCATTGAAGCATGTTAAAACCAGTTCTTCATTTTAAAGTGCGAATAAATGTTCTTTCGTTATATTTTGATACACGTGACTTGGTCGTTAGTGCTCCATGCCATGCAATTCGCATCCTATTTGATGTATTCTTTGGCCGCAAATGCGATGCCGCTCTGCGCACTCGAAGAAGGTCTCTGAACAGCCTACAATTTGTCTGTAGAATCCTGTACGAGCTCTGTGTTTAATAAAGCTTGATTTCATTTTTTGCACTATGGATAACTGTGTGAACGTTGTGCTTTGTGAGTGTGATTACTTTGTATATTTTTGTATGTAACCCCCCTGCTGTAATGCCCAATGGGGCGATGCAGGTATTCAATAAATAAATAAATATGTGACTACACATTTTAAGTCATGCCTTCATATTCAGCTACGATTACATTGTGTATGTGAGGGCCATATATCCCGTGCCTCGCATATGCCATAAAAACAGGGCTGGGGCCAGGATTTTCCCACTGTGGCAGGAGCCACTATGATTAGACTAGTGGCCATAAAAGGACTAGAGCCCTTTAGCTCTAAAGGGTCAGCTTTCTAGCGCTTCCATGGGGAGCCAACTGGGAGAGGGGTACCGCTCGAATTATGGAATTTTTCGCATGGGCGTTGGGGCGTAATTGTGCATAAACACCCCTACACCCTTTTTGCCATATGGGTGTAGTCTTGCTATTACACACCCATGGGTGTGAACAAGAATGTTCACACCCACGGGTGAAAATTTGGAAATACGCCCATTATATTGGTGTAATCCTGCTTGTTACACACCCATTTTGTGGGGGTGTAGGGGTGTGAGTTATAGACACCATATTACACCCATATGGGTGTAATCTGGTTTACAGTGTACAGTCGCAGATGGTATGTTTTACCGTACACGATCCGAACACCGTGTCTGAACCAAAGTTTTAGCCGGAACCGAAGCCGAACCAATTATTCTCGGAACATGCCCGAACCCGAACTCGCCCTACCCCGAAAAATATTTAAAAAAAAGTTACTGGTTGGGCTTGGAAATGGCGCAAGAGTGCAGGGGCTAGAACGGTAACACAACACTTAGCCACAATTCGTCGTAGAATTCTCTCCCACTACCACAATCGTGACGGCGGCAAACGAGTACCGTGCACAGTCTGCGTGAATGGCAATGCACTGTAGATATAGGCTCTAAGCCATACGAATATGCGCGTCTAGACGTTTCAATTTCTGAAGTAAGCCACGCCACTACACTGTAAAGCCAGGATTACTACCCATATGGGTGTAATATGGTGTCTATAACTCACACCCCACCCCACCCCACAAAATGGGTGTAACAAGCAGGATTACACCTATAAAATGGGCGTATTTCCAAATTTCCACCCATGGGTGTGAACATTCTTGTTCACACCCATGGGTGTGTAATAGCAAGATTACACCCATATGGCAAAAAGGGTGTAGGGGTGTTTATGCACAATTACGCCCCAACGCCCATGCGAAAAATTCCATAATTTGGCGGTACCCCTCTCCCAGTTGGCTCCCATGGAAGCGCTAGAAAGCTGACCCTTTAGAGCTACAAAGGGCTCCAGTCCTTTTATGGCCGCTAGACTAATCATAGTGGCTCCTGCCACAGTGGGAAAAATCCTAGGCTCCGGCGCCAACGCCCAGCGCTGTTTTTTATGGTGCATATGACGCATGGGATATATGGCCCTCACATACACAATGTAATCGTAGCTGAATATGAAGAAGGCATGACTCAAAATGTGTTGTCAGATATTTCTTTATTTATTTATTTATTTATTTATTTATTTATTGCATACC
>JALIZH010006782.1:0-79625 GCA_030522465.1 Rhipicephalus appendiculatus
TTGAAGTAGTGTTAGATCTAGGTGCCTGAGAGTATAAGGAGATCAGCAAGTGAGTTCTGCAGGTCTATCCGCATATATAACTAACGTTGATATTTAAATTTACAGCCCATTTATTACGGTAGCTATGCACGAAGCAACTACGCGTACCTTGTTTGCGGCGTGTGCAGCGTAGAAGAATGCCTGACAACGTAAAAGCTTATGGCTGAATCTGCACGCGATAGCAAGCACGAGACGCATCAACTTTACTGATTGACGTCGTCGTCTAAGCCAGGCGAGGTCCTCCGCTATAAGGTCAGGGAAAAAGGTGTGCACGACGAAAGGACGTGTTAACAACACCGCTTTTCCCTGAGGGGCTTCGTTAGTGTGCGTACCGTACACATATCTTTGCCACGTTTGTCACGTCCAAATGGAGGCCGAAGTGTTTTTCGCCCCAGCGAAGGCTCTCCGCATCGGCTCCACGAAAATGGCACATCCATCGTTTTGATAACCGCGCTGATAAGCCGAGGGCACCTACTCCGTCATTTGTTTTCGTCTCGCACTATCGGCTCACATTGAAACGCTACGAAACGCGATCGCGATAACGAGTAAGTAAGGTGTCCTTTACTCATAGCTTTCATTTTTTTTTTTTTTTGGCGCGTCCCAGGATAAGATGTTATCGCTGATGGTTTTCGCTGACTTGCTTTTGTGTAGCGGTCAGGCACATGTCTTAACAGATGCTTCTTGTGTCGTGGCAGTGTGCTTTCCCGGCAGCGTGGTACTTCGGCGATGTGGAGCATCATCTGCGCCTTGCTCGTCGTAGTGATCGTTCTCGCCATCCACAGCCTAGGGCGCTGGTTGATCAGGTAAGAAATATGCCGTCTTGTTGTACACTCGGTTTGATACGTCAGGTGCAACGCTTTGGAAGCTAGCGACACTTTTTGCAGTGGATGCGCTAGCACTAAGAAATAGTTCAATGATTTTACGACCCTGAATTTGATTTCTCTATCGTTTTTAGATTAGCCGACTAGTAAATGAAGATGCTCTGTTGCTTACAAACAAATAAACCTCGTCATTTATACGTTGTTCAGTCTGTTGTTCCATATTGCTTAGCATCTCTTTTTGTTATCGTATCGTGGCTCCGTGATTAGTTCCATCTATGCTGCTGGACCCAATCACGGAGGACCCGCTTATAACGACGAAATCCAAGCGCGCTACGAGCGGACTTACACATTTGCATGACCGTACTTATTGCTTAGCTCTCCCAGCGTTGCACCTTAGGTTTTAAACGCTTCACCTAATAGATTGAAGGAAAGAAGTGTAAGTTTTTAAGGGTTCGTTTACTTTGTTAAACACAACATTACTTAGAACTAACAGACAATGATGCCTTCCTTGGCATCATTGTCTGTTAGTTCTAATTAATATTGCACCTAATAGATGAAACACTCAATCAAAAAAAAATCTGATATTTTAGAAGTATTTCTGGCGTAGCTATAATCATCATTAGTAACGTGAAATTTGGACGAGTTGGTGTTGCATGGTGAACCACAGCGTAACACCGAGACGAGGACGATACGAAGGACACACAGTGCGCTGAATTACAACTCGTTTAGTTTCTTCAGAAACGCGCATATATTCGGGAATAGAAGCAGAAAACAGCACGGAAACAAAAGAAATGTAAAAAAAAAAAGACCAGAGAAAACACATGATAAATCAGCAAGACATCAAGCCTACCCATTAGCCGTTATCGTTACGTGCAATGTTGAGATAGTTTAGAATTCACCAAGAAAGAGATAAACTATCTCAACGAAACACGTGGACATAACGGCTAATGGCTAAGCTTTATGTATTGCTAATTTATTAGGTGTTTTGTTTTTATATTGTTTCTTTCATTTTCTTTTCCTTCCGTGTTCCTTTCTTCTTCTGTGCCCCGTATAGGAGAAAATAAACTAGTTCTTGGCCACCGCCTTGCGCGTCCTTCTTCTTATCGTCCTCGTCTCTGTGTTGCGCTGTGGTTCACCGCGATAATGTGTATCTTTTTTGAGTGCTGTCCTTGCGTTATCATCGCGGTCCCGACGCTGCCCGTTCACGAACGGCGAGCGCGCTTTCAACGTGGCATCGCGTTTATTGATAGGAAAGTGGCGAGAGCCAAGTTTTCGAGAAAGCCAACGTTCAGCAAGCCGGATGAGGAATATTGTTCCACGACAGAAATAGTCCCCAAATACTCGAATGTTTTTTTTTTCTTTGAGTGTAGGGTAATTCTATGTGGTGTATATATGGTGTACAGAAAATGGTGTAAGCATATATGTTTCATACCCGATTTATTGACGGTCTACATGCTTGTCGGTAGACCGTCAATAAACATGATGTGGTGGTAAAGTTGATGGGGACAAAACCCTATCACATTTGCCTACTTCCACATATACAGACGTTAAAGGAAGTCAGCTCGGAAGATAAGCATGGGCTCCCTACTACAGCGTTCCTGATAATGAAAGCCTGGTTGTGGTGCAAGACATCCCAGTATTGATTGCACTTGTCGCAATGGAGAAATAGAAGTAAATATTGCCACGTGGTCGAGACGTTGAAGAAGGCAGCACTTGGCGGGTTTAAGACCTAAGCTTGTTATTTGGGCGAACCTGTGAATGTGAAACGCAAAGTCAGACTACGTACAAAGCGAAATTGAAACAAGAAACACGCTTTGCAATATTCTTTAGTGATTGCTCAAGCTTAGATTTGTGCTCGTCGGCGGGTTGCTTCCTTATTCCAGTTAGTAATGGCTCAGTGCCGCGGCCCGAGTCACAGATTGTTTGCGGGGTTGTGCTTGTGACGAAACATAAATTAGGAAAAAATAATGGCCATAGAGCCGTCTACACACTCAATGTAGCTTCGTTTTACCAGAAATGTGCTGACTAGTGTAGTAAGGATGACCTTTGTACGCTGAAGGCTGTGTAATGCATTCTAGTTGTGTTGCAACGTTCCATAACAGCGAAAAAATTCTGTCTTTTGTTTTCTTTTTTTCGTACTCTCACAGCAACCGATATATAATGCCTGTCATATAAAAGACGCACTGAAATCGACTGCGAAATGATATTAAAATAGTTTATCTGGGAATTATAAAACACAAGTGTTAGAAATGCCCTTCTGTTTTGTAATTCGTCAGCCAAAAACTTCGTACACGTTCAGTATTATTAAAGTGCGAGCTGGTTTATAGGAATGCCGCGCCCAACAGGCGTTCTCAATTACGGCGGCGGTAGTGGAAAGGAAATTTTGCATACAGCAAGAGATGATTTGCTGAGCACCATGTGTTTCCTGAAAATTTAGGCCTCCCCTAGTACGAAGGCATGACTGTCCACGCGCGACACATCTGTGCTCTTTCTTCAACGCATGCCGAGTAGCCGCACGTGCTGCTCTGCACGTACAGTGCCGTCTACTGCTAGGCTGTTAGGGTGAACACGGCTCAGCGTGGCCGTGCTCCGCGCAGCGCCAGTGCAGCCGGCGCGGCCACGCATCGAAGCGTAGCGGCGCATGCGTTCACGGACAAACGGAAGATGCTTTACGTCGTCTTCTATATCGCGCGAGCGTATCCTATCATGGTAGCTAAGCGTCGGTCTTGCTTGTCTGTTGTACAGTAAGAACGGTGTGCTCATGTGCGCCTGCGCCGCATCGATGCGATGCGCGGCCGCGCCGGCTGCACTGACGCTGCGCAGAGCGGGGCAACGCTGAGACGTGTCCACCCTAACAGTGGACGCCACTGTACTATGCGTTGAATTGGCGAAGGTTATCGTTGGCTAGTGCACTCTACATGGCTGTCATCTCCTCGTGCAGTGGTTGTGGGGGGGGGTGTTATGGCAGGAAACGAATGGCAGTGTGCTATCGCGCCGGCTGTCACGTCGCAGGATAGAAGCAAACGTGAAAGTTATAAGAGGAACGGGATTGCGTGTTTACCCACCTAATAATATTAACGTCTAGGGTTTATGTGCGAAAACCACGATATCAGTACGACGCACGCCGTAGTGGAGGGTTCCGGAAATTGTGACCACCTTGTGTTCTTTAACGTGCGCTGACATCTCACAGTACTCAGGCCTCTAGCATATCGCCTCCATAGAAATGCAACCACCGCGGCCGAGATCGAGCCCGCGACCTTCGGGTCAGAGGCCGAGCTCCGTAACCGCTACACCACCGCGGCTGACTGTTTAACCACGTACGTTTCCACTCCAGATGCATTTAACGACCTAGTTTTCCGCGAAAAAAAAAAAAACATGATAAAAAGTTGCTCTCTTATAAACTCCGAAAACAGCATACATCGTCATGTGTTCCCATCAAATAATAAAATTACTAGGTTGCTGGAGGCGGTCTGATGTTAGTCTGTGTTAAAGATAGCCGACTATAGCTTCTGGGCAGCTATTTTTCTTATAGGTTTGTTACTTCAGGGATAAATGTCAAGTGCATAGGGGAGATCTGACTTCCAAATGTTTCGAGTCATGATAGCGTTGATGTTTTCACATTAAACACTTATGTAAATGGTTATGGCAATAAATGTGTATTCTATGAAGTAGTTTCTGAAGTCACTGACTATTAATACAAAGCCGGAAAACACAGTTTATGATCGAGGGATCATGTACGGCTTGCAAATGTGGGCGCAAAAGGGCAGAAAAAGCGTTTTCTTTGCCTCTTTCGCTCCGCTTATGATCTTGTCTTGATTCTTGATTCTTGAACTTAGTTATCATTCTTTTATTCATGTGTATAACCTTCAGTATTCTGAAATCATTACCAATGCGGTAAATGAATCCTCTGCACGACAATATTTTTCGATGCCTCATGCAAGTTCAAGCAGGAAAGCCCTTATTTTAAACCTAGAAGAGGAAGCTTGTCCTGCATATAAAAATATGAAAGGCGCATTTATGTTGTAGTTTTTGGTGTTATTTCCTACAATCAGTACACTTGCAGCTGGCCGTTTTCGGCCGCATGCAGCACACGTGTCGTTGTATTCTTCTGAAGGTGCGTTGGCTTGTCGGCCAGAGCGAGCGCAGCTGGCGAGAGAGTATAGGCTTTGCATAGGCGAAAGCTCACTGGAGGTAGTTGAAATGATCTTTGAGTGGTGCTAAATTTGGAATGGAAGGGCAACCAGGTTCAAACATATTGAACATCTGAAGCAGGTTAGAGGAAGCCTGCAGTAAAGTGTACAGGGGGTGCGGTAGTAGTAGCATGCCAGGAAGGCTTGGTCGCCTAGCTCTAGCACGCACGTCACATCGCCTTTGTGACGTAGGTGCTAGAGTAAAACAGAAGTCACAGTTTCACCGCAAGGGTGATGCAATGAATGCGATAGCAACAAATTGTAATGTTATACGAAGTGAGGCTGGCAGCTAAATCTTTTAGATCCGATCTCACACAACTCTGGAAAACGCTGCTGTAAGAGCATACGGCGCTCCAGGGACACTCTGCTCACCACATTCTCTTCGCGTTGAGAGCGCAGCACGTAGAAGGGTACACCGGCCCCCCGCTGTCGGCCGCCGAGAAGGGGAGGTAACGCGCGCGCCCTGCGACGACCGCGCTCGTAAAATCGAAGGTCGCTCGTGGGACTTCGCCCCGCTCGCGTCTTTTCACGCTCACAGACGACGGGCGGGGCCGGTTATATATATACATATACATATACGGGGGGATGACGGCGGCGGCCAACGGCGGTAGCGACGCCGACGGCGAAAACCAGCCGAGAGTGTCCATATAATTGCTACGCCCAATAAAAAACATATATGAATGTTGTACCCAGGTATTTTCTCACCAATCGCTGTCAAGCGCTTTCGTATCGATAAAACAAGAAAGTTGCAGTTTTTCGTAGGATGCTATCGAGAAACGTTGTCACCACAAACGCGACATATACTTGCGCATGAAAGAGTGATATGTGTTACACCAGCTGTCCTTTACATCATTGGAGCCAAGAATGCATCCAATTTTCGAAAAATTGGTCGCCATTTGTCTAGGGTATCTTACCCATATGTGTATAACCGTCGGCAAAATAAGTCGGGACACGCTAGCGGCGACCACAATCAGAAAAAAACTGCATCTTGCGCCGTCTGACGGTGAGCTTCCGGTGTCGAGACATGGCAGTGCGCGTGCGCCTCCCTTCACGCTCGCAGCCACGTCTTTTTACTGGCTTGCAGCGTACTAGCTAATTGCATGTAGCGTTTTGCTGCAGGGGCGCTTTCTTTTTTCAATACGTCACGCACTCCATTCGACGGGGGCACGGTTGGCGTGAAGCGTACGCTGCTCGCTTTAGCCGATTGAAGATAACTTACTTTGTCTAAGTGACAAAGCGTTGCCACATACAGCATTAATTGCCTTCCGTGCATGTTCTTTTTGGTGAAAACGTACCGTGTGGTACTGAAATACGAACGAAGGCACTGAAATTGAATAGGCGTTGAGCCGAAAAAAAGTATTCAGATTACTCTCATAAGGTGTTAGCTATCTATCTTCGTGTTATCTTAATGGTAAAGATAAAACAAGCTGCGTACCGTGCACCGCCAGCATGCCCCCGTCGAACTGAGCGCGCGACGAACTGAACTATGAAAGCGACCCCTACCGCATAACGCTACATGTAATCATTTTGCAAGTGAATAAAAAAAACATGGCTGCGAGTGTGAACGGATGCGCACGCGCACTGCGATCTCTCAACATCAGACGCTCAACGTATAAGACGGCCCGGCGATGCAGTTTTATCTGATCGCGGTCGTCGCTCGCGCGTCCCGACTTATTTTGCCGATGGGTGTACATCTTTCATTTCTTTGTGTGTTCCTAAATGTCTGTTTTTTGAGTCCGTATTGCCATATAAGTGGGAACGCAGCGAGCAAGGCCATATTCACTGAACGCTGCGATTTACCATTACAGCAAGCGCCGTGCGTGCTTCGATGCTTTCAACGGCACGGGAGTTCCAACCGTGCCGCTACGGAGCCTACTCAGCGGCAATAGCCATGAATTTTGGAAACCAGTAAGTAAAATATTAGTTCAGAGATTAAGAAACGGACGTTCCTACGCACGAATAATATTTACACAAAGGATACAAGAAAGACGACGCTGGTTTGTGATAGACGTGACTGGCTCTTACAAGTATGTTTTTATCTTCACCTATTCACGAAGTTGTGCTTATTTCATGTTTGTTTGTTTCCGTAGTGTTTAGATGCACAGGGCGCTACACATTACTTGGGTAAAAATGAAGCATAGGAATACAAAACAAAGCACCAGCCACGCTTCTCAACTAATGGAACGTTTGGTAGAGCGTTATACGTATGTATCCATGAACTGCGTTTTCAAGGAAGGACGCTCAAAGAATTCGCAGCTTAATCTCTTCCTCGCAAAACATTCAAGTTTTCTCTTCTCGTATGCAACTGCACGTGCAGATTTCAAATACAATGAAGACTACCTCTAAAAAACGACTACAAAGTTGTTAGGCTGGTTGATGAGGGGACACGCTCATGGCGCAAACAGGCTTTTAACAGCGAAGCTGTCAAAGCTCGAAGGAAAACGGATTAGCACAAAAACTATCATCATCATGAACGGGCATGTGCCATAGAAATTGGGCAATTCCCATTACTGATCGCTGGTCCACGGAAAAAATCAAGGCAACAGACGGGCGGCAGTACCAATTGGGATTACTAGGCACACGTAAACAGTAATTGAATCAATCTTTAATAACATGTCGGAATAGAATCCTAACAACTCCACTCTTCCCGGCACACCTGCAGAGCTTAGCATAGCCTTGTATAGTAAGTACAACAAGTGGGCGGGAAAGAGAATTAGGGTGAGGAGGGGGAAAGAGAGGGAGAGAGTAAAGCATAGAAAGAGAGTGAAATAGAAATAGAATGCGCATGAAAGAAAGGAAGAAGAATATAGCATAGAAAGAGAGAGAAAGTGGGAAATCGACAGCAACAAACGTCAGAAAAAGAGAAAGACAGGGAGAGAGACAGGAAATCAAAGAAGGAGAGATAGAAATGAAGAGATAGAGAGAAAGAAAGAAAAACACCGGCGTTAGCCAGAAGACTTCAGGATCCATGCACCAGCTTCGCTTTGCCAAGTTTCGCGCGACTTACTACAAATTCCCCGCTTTTTTTGCGAGGGCCCCTTTCTTGATGAATGAGGATGAAGTGCGGGACCCCTCTTTTACGATTACTCGTTTCAGACTTCCATAAAAAGGCTTGACCAATGGCTGAAAGAATACGGCGATGTATTCGGGTAAGTAACTGTTCCTCTTTATTTCAAGGTGTTTATATAGAAAGTGTTTTCTGACACATACCTGATTCAGCTAATAAGATTGACTAGTCGGGCAGGTCGAAAAGCACCCACGAGTCGACTCCCTCATTCGCACTGGTGCTTAGCCCGACGACAGAGTGAGTGAGCCGAATATTAGTGGAATTGTGGAACGTGTTAGTTCATTTCAGCTCAGCAAAAATCGGAAGTCAGAGTCCCAATGTACTGGGCGCTGTTTTGAATATTGTTGCGTCTCAACAGAGCCCCGTTAAAAGAATTTTAAGGCGGAGGCACTGAACCCCGTAAGCCAATATGTAAGGCAATGTCAGGGGAAGAAGGAAGCTTGAAGCGATCAAAAATCCTTGGAAGACTAAGTGTTGCTAGAGCCAACATTTCGGCAAGCGTCTTGTCTTCTTCAAGGCAGCCATTCCTTGAGGTCTGCAAGTTGCAGTATATAAGAATACAATACCGCTTATCGGAACCAGCTCGCCCAAATTTCAATCGCGCTTATCAGAATATTAGATACAGCGATGCCCCAACGTTCCAAGGAATTTTTCATCTAAGCAAACTTATGTATTCTGTGGGTCAATATTAAGGAGCTCTGTTTTTATTTTCGCCCCATGTCAGAGCCACGGTAGACAGAACACAGAGTGAACTGCTATGAATGTTGGGGCGACTATGACTCAAACGAGATAATGTTAATATACATTCAACGAAAGGAAATGTTTTCAGTTCGACATAGAAAAATGAAATATAACTACGATTGTGGGAAAAGGACGACATCGGGCTTGGTTCTCAGCGGCCCCTAGGTGCACTCTTCAGCTGTCATCGCGTCTCCTCCTGTTTAAGACAAGAATCATTGTAACAGCAGTGGTGGAACTCCTCGGTAACTCATTGGAGCCCCCCCCCCCCCCCTCCTCACAGAAAACTTCACAGAGCCCAGGCCATGACGCTTAGACTCCTGCAGACTGATTCATATCCAAATCTGGCCTTATTTCACAAAATTTACCCGGATACTTACACTAGAAGCTCGTGTCCCCTTTGTGGGGAAGTAGCTAACTTAGAGCATATGCTCTGGCGATGCCCCTCGTTACTGGGCAGTGAACAAGCCGACCCAGCCAAGTGGAGCTTCCGCCATCAGAAGCCCCAACAAGGGGGATCAGCTTTGGGCCGTCCAGAGAGCCCACGATGCGGCGGTCAGGCTAAGCCTGCCCGTCCCAACGTGGGAGAAGCCCACTGCGCGCTAGTCGCGTCTCTCAGGACTATATTTAATAAAGTTCCACCATCCATCCACCGCCACTTTTCCCTGAGAAAGAGGACGAAGGACAACCATAAGGTCCTGCAATAGGCGCACAAAATATGGTCAGAAAGAAATAGCTGCCAAAAACACAAGTGAGGTGAATGTTCTAATATAGGTAAGTACCGGTACTTACCTACGGAGCAGGAACCTGGAGGCTTACTGAGAGGGTTCAACTTAAATTGAGGGCGACGCAGCGAGTGATGGAAAGGAAATTGATAGGTGTAACGTTAAGAGGCAGGAAGACACAGGCAGGCAGGCAAAGTTTATTTTGAGCCGGAGATGACACTCTCCCCCCTTGGGGGGCAACATCGGCGCGCCACACCCTCGACGGGACGGGGAGATGCATCTCCTCGGCCATGTCATGGGCTCTCTGGATAGCCCTTAGCTGGCCTTCTTTCTCGTTGCTAGTGCGAAGATATCGCCACTCCTCCTCCGTAGAGGGAGACCCGGGGGCTCTAGTGCAGTGCAGGACACTGCCACAGCGTGTGTTGTAAAGTGCAACGCGGGATTATCACAGCGAGGGCGGCCGGGCCTCTATGACCATCCATGTATTTAGAACATTTAAGAGGAGAAGCGTATGCCTCCGTCTGTAACATACGTAAAGTTATAGACTGAGCTGTTTAGATTTGTATGCGGGAGGGGAAAGGTTCCGCCGTTCCAACTGATAGTGCTTGCAAATTTCATGAAAGGTTAGGAGAGCAGAATGGGTGAGGGAGCAAACGGGGTGTTAACGATATCATAGTTGACATGGAGAAGAAGAAATGAACATAGGGCTGGGCACGCAGAGCGTAGGCAGGATAACCACTGATCATTAAGGGTAAGTGACTGGATTCTAGGAGAAGGCAAACGCGCCAAGAGAACACGGAAAGTTAGGTGGGCAGTGGAGATTGAGAAGTTTGCAGGTATAACGCAGCAGCAGAAAGCAAAGGACTGGCTTGATTGGCGGAACATGGGAGAGGCCTTTGCCCTGCAATGGGCGTAGTCAAACTGATGATGACAATGAAGAACATTATCATGACAGCACAAAAACTTTGCAATATAGTAACTATTGTGACGAAGGTAAGCATGTTTTCCAAAGTCTAAAATAGTTTAACGATAATATTTTTAGGCCTGAGTCAAGGGTGTTCCGAAGGGAAATTCCTTTGGTACAGGTAGTGTGTGTAGCAGGAAGGTATTTGGACATAGCAAACCTAAATAAGTTCTTATAAGTAAACTGATGAATTGGATTGGCAGTATTAGAAACTTGACAGTTGCTTATTTATACAGCAGGACCATCCGGCTACGTTTTAGACACGCGAAAGAACAGGAAGCGCAATGGGGGCCTATATGACAATCGAGGGTGGCTCAGTGTGTCACCCGGTTTCTTACGTACCATCAAATATCTTAAATGCAAAGCATTTCTTTGCGTACTGCAGGCACTTTTAGCGTGCCTATCTATCTATCTATCTATCTATCTATCTATCTATCTATCTATCTATCTATCTATCTATCTATCTATCTATCTATCTATCTATCTATCTATCTATCTATCTATCTATCTATCTATCTATCTATCTATCTATCTATCTATCTATCTATCTATCTATCTATCTATCTATCTATCTATCTATCTATCTATCTATCTATCTATCTATCTATCTATCTATCTATCTATCTATCTATCTATCTATCTATCTATCTATCTATCTATCTATCTATCTATCTATCTATCTATCTATCTATCTATCTATCTATCTATCTATCTATCTATCTATCTATCTATCTATCTATCTATCTATCTATCTATCTATCTATCTATCTATCTATCTATCTATCTATCTATCTATCTATCTATCTATCTATCTATCTAGCCGCCTACGTCTGGGTGCTCTCTTGATCACACCCTTAACTTTGGGTAAACCAAAATTATTATGGGCAGGTAAGATGGTATGACGAATATGACTCGCTGGTCATGACATGAATAATGTGACAATCCCGTCGTCTACGTCATCAAACCCTTTCCGCCAGACACGCGTGTGGCACATACCCGCATACCACGGGCCAGGTATGTGCCACAAGTATGCGGGTATGTGCCACAGGTGATTGACAGTTTATGTATACCCACGAACGGCGAGAATCATCATCATCATCAGCAGCAGCCATCATCATCATCATCATCATCAGCCCACTGCAGGGCAAAGGCCTCTCCCGAGAATAGAGATGGGAGATTTTGAAAAAGCTGACATCGGCAGCGTTGACCCGACGACTGCAAAGAATAATTGTTATGGTCCCAGCAGGAATCGAACCCCAGCATTCTGCGTGGCAATCAAGTACTCTAGCGCAGAGCCACGCCAGGTCTCAGAACTGCTTTTCAAATAGACCCTAATGTTCCGCAAAACGTCAATTGTGGTTGCAGTGCTGGACTATCCCATTTTATAAACATTACATATGTACTCCTATGTTACAGCCGTCACGTCGGGTTAATGTCAATTGTAGTTAAGCGCCATCCACTGAGGTTGATTCACGTAGCAGTGTCCAGGGCTACCATCCTCGCGAGCACAAGCGCTACGTATAACCTTACCGCTTCTGGTGTTGGTAATGTCCATGTTGCTGTTGGCATTGTTACGCAACTGTAAACTGGTTAACAAAACATTTGCGACTGTTCAACATATGTGTCTGCGTACAACATTTTTCTAGATATATTTAGCGTCATTTAATAACGTTTCGCTCATTAAAAAAATACAACACAGTCACCTTCCCTCCGCATGCGTCGCGTAACATCGATTCCCACTGTACGTGGGATCTGCCGAATTTTTTAAATAAATCAGTGCTCATTTTTTCCATGTCTTACTGCATGTTCATTCTCGGCTTTGCATGCTTGGTGATTATTCCCCATAGCTTCTTCATTGGTGACGCGCCATTCATGGTGGTCAAGGACCTGGACATGATAAACGATATATTCATCAAGGAGTCAAACAAGTTTTCAGGGCGTGGGGTAAGTGCAAAAACGTCTTCCTTTTGTGTGTGAACATTTTTCCTATTCTTTTTTCTCCCCCCCCCCCCCCCCCCCCCAGTGTTTTGAATCAAGTTTTCGATGACAACTGGTCTAGTGGTGGTAAGTAATGAAAAACGAGATAATAACGAGGTAGAAGATGCCGACGTCTATATACGTCGGCAAAGTTGAGCTCAGTAGTTAAGTTTTGACTTTGGTCTCACAAGGACTCAGATTCGCGAAAATTTTACTCAGCGTGGTCGACGAGCACACACGCACCACGAAATCTGATCAAGTGGGCTCAGTCAGATTGAAAGACACTGAGAATTTCTTCTCAGTTCGACTACCTTTCATCATCATCATCATCATCATCATCATCATCATCATCATCACCCTGAGTCGAATTAGCGCCATGTCTCCTTACGTCTTTCTCCATTTTAACGCAGTTTTCTGCTTGATGCAGTCAGGTGATCCTCTCAGAGTTCATAATCGCATCTGCCCTTAATGCATGGCTGTGTTAAAAAAAGACGGACAAGGAAGAGATGTTCACATGAGGGGCGCAAACTTCCAACTTTATTGTGGAATGCCGAAGCAAGCCTATGTCAACAGAAATCTCATCATCGCGTACTATTGTTACGCCACCATCGTGACACTCGTATCAGCGACACACTCCCCTTTAGGGCTATCTTTCTTTCCAACATGATCATGAAATGGTCGCGCGCAGATAATTTGGAAACAATGGCATAAATGGACTGAATTACAAAACGACCACAAACAAACAAATTAAAAGTTACAAACCAGGATACTGAGTGTCATTCACACAAAACCGTCTAAAAATGAACCTATTTTGGAAGTAGAATCAAAGAAGGAATGCTTACGCATTTGGCAGTTTTTCTATTAATAAAGTAAGGCTCAACAACTTCCCTTTGCAACTTGCTGTTTGATTTGGACAAGAAGACCATGTCTTCAAAACTCAGTGTGCATCCGCAACTCCGGCAGTGAAAGTCTAAGGCCCGTATTCAGAAACCAACCTCAGGCTTACCTCGAGTTTTCCTCGTCGCCCTTAAGCCTTTATTCAGCTTGATGAACAAAGTAGGCCAGTATTCATGAACCCATCTTGTTGTTATCTTTAATCCTGTTACCATTTTTGAGGCCTTATAACACATGTAGACAGTACATAGACTTGAGGGAAACGCGAGGTAAGGCCGACGTTGGTTTGCGAATACGGGCCTAAGTATCCCCCCAGGGTGTGTGTGTACCGCCAGGCTAGGCACTCGGACAAAAAATCGTAGGACAAAAGGGGCGTTGTTTCACTGAAAGGGTACAAATGCACGTACGAACGTACCTAAAGTATACTTGAACGTCTGAAAAATTTTCTGGCTGCAACACTTACCCTTACTACGCTTACAAAACACATGGCGCACCCTCAAATACGGAGTGTCGTTGTTGCCGGCATGTCGGGGAGCGCGTGGCCAGCACTCTGCTTTTATGCCCGCCATCTGTGCTGATGCTACGCGAAAGTTTTTACGAGTAATTCTGATGCGTGGTGCGTGTTCTCGTGTAAATTAGAGAAAAAGAAATTAGAGAAAAAAGAAATCCGCAACAGACGGTGGGGATCTGTCTATCTTCAAACATATTTCACTATCACAAGCAGGGCATGTATTATATCAACTCTACTTTACAAATTCGATCTGAAGCTTTTAAGGAAAAACCGTTTTAACATATAAGGTTCTTACTAGCTTGGTCGCTGTACTGACCTAATACAACTTTGTACCTGGCAAAACTATATTTTTTACATAAAGTATAGGCATGCGCGTTAAATTTATTATAATTTGTTCATTTATTTGCAAATGATCTGTTTCTTCAAGATCAAGCGTTAGAGGAAAAACGTTGCTGTTATTTCTATGGTATTGCTTATTCAGAATGGTATCATTTATTGATCAGTTCTAAAAACTACACATAATAGCCATTTTGTTTCTCTTGGTTACTTTTGGCTTGAGTTCTTTTTCCTTTTCAAGTCAACCTAACGGCAACCCTGCAAGAAGACCACGTGGTTTTGTCAAGCATTTAGGAGATATAAAATTGACCATGCATTTGCGACAGGAATCCAAGCGGACAGCGAGTTAGTGGTGCCCAAGTTTGTACAGTCATCAGCTGTCATCCCACGAATAAGTGCTCAATGTACAGGACTTTGTACGGGAGCTAAGCTGTGAATCTGGTCGAACCTCTCACTGATGTGGTAAATTTACGTTCATGCACGCCCAGAAGACCCAAATTCCCAAAGCGATCCTATGCTCATGTCAATCGCCTATATGACTTCTTAGGTAATATATAGTAGGAATCGACTGTTTCGCAACCCCGACAATTCAATGAGGCTAGCTAAAGCTCATATAAAAAGGAATTAGACCTTTAATTAAGTGTTGTTTTTAATGTAAATATATGAACAGCCTAAATGCACAAAATTTGGGTGACATAACTGGGACCGCATACTCTCATTCAAAAAATAACGATGTGCGTCATTAGAAAAAGAGCAAGGATTTTGAAACTTGATTGAAGCACATGAGAAAACTTTGAAGACTTCGCGTGCATTCGCAGAGAGCCTCATAGACATCACGTTAAGGGCACCGAGTGATATATATTATCCGGAGGGAAAAATATTGACTGTGGTCAAATATTGACAATGAGGTGGGCTAGTCATAAGCTAAAGTAGATATCACTCAATACAAGCCGAGGTCGCCGATAATGGTTACGATTCCAACATACAAACGCACATGCAGTGCCATTACCCACGCCTGATTGACGCTTTCGAGATGTTCAGGAAGACGCAGAGTTAATATCCTGGTTACAAAAAGTCATAGTTAAAGCAGTATATTGTACCAAAAATTAAGACTGTGTATATGCGAGAAGAATATGGTAGGAAAAGAATGAGTTACAAGCACTCGAACGCTTGTACGTCATAGTGACATGTCAATATGGGAGCTACCATCTAAAACGTTGCTATGTTCCTCTTCCTCCCCCTCCCCCCCTACACTTCAGTTGTCGTATTTTACACGGTCGGTATGCTCGATATCGCAATGCTCTGTCAAACATTTCTGTTTTTTTTTCTCTTCGCAGCACATGTTTAACATGCAAGAACAGCATCCACTCTTCGCTAGGTACATGCTCTTTGCGAAGGGTTCTCTGTGGAAGACTTCTCGGAACTGCATGGCACAGTTTTTTACGTCGTCTAAACTCAGAGCGGTAAGTAAATGCTGCGAACTAAATGTGCATATTTACTTTTGATATCCTGAATTCCACCGCTGTTGATCACTTTCTGGTTTGTTATATTGTTACGCAAAGCTACAAAAATAGGAGCGAAGTGTATTTAGAATAGAGTTACGCCCAAGCGAGGAGAATATGGCTGAGCGCGCGCCCCTCTCTGAAATCACGTCTCCCGCAATGTTGTTCTTAATCCTTAAATATAGCTATTTAACATGGCTCCCTGTAGAATCACCATAATAACACTTTATGTGGTGTGGCTGAGCGGTAGAGTATAAGGCGGCGAACATGAGCAACTTCTGTAGACGCTGAAACGGAGGCATAATACTCGATCGGACGTATCTCGAAGGTCACGGTAATTACGCGGCGTACCACACGTTAGCGTCCTGTGTAGCCAGAAGGTAGTTTTTCAGGCAGTCCAACGGGCTGAATAGGAGCGCTAGAAACTGTCAGAGCACTGAAAACTGTTATGTAAATGAAATGCCGCGGTGATGGGAGTCACATCGTTGCCTGTGGTGATATCTGATTTTCCAAGGCGAATAAGAGCAACTTCACGTTCTTTCTTAGCCCTGGAGATAGCATCACATCCGTATTCTGTAGGCGAATGGATAGAAGCCTGAAGTATGGCGTCAGAAAAAACACCTTAGGTAGAGGGAGAAGAAAAGGTAAAAGAGGGAAAAGCAATGTGTATCGTGACGGGAGGAAATATATGCAAACATAACAAAGGGCAGTGCAACGTCCCTAGCCCGATGATCCGAATAAGCGTACACGGTGGCGTTCACTTAGTTTCTGGTTGAAACGTTCATTCAAGCGCTAGTTTGCGGATGATAAGCCTTGGCAAATTTATGTTTTGTAGCGCAGGAGCGAATAAGGTCCCCAGTATCTCAAGGGAGAAAAGAGCGTCCACGATCAGTGAGAATTTCATAAAGGGCTCCGTAATGGAAGTTGAGGCTGTGAGGGAGAAAATCGGCCATGTCAGTGGTACACCTGGTTTTTATTTTCTTAAAGCTTGGAAGCGCAAATTGGACGAGGACTACGAAGGAACACAGATACACAGGACAGGCGCAAACTCGCAACTAAGCTTTTATTCAGACGTCTCCCTAGATATATACACAGCCGAGAGGCGCGCGCAGGCGCAATGCGCATCACAATCTACAACGCTAATCAGGGTCGGCAAAGCAACAAATAATCATATCAACCAAGTTTCTAAGAACAGTTCTTCCTTACTGCGCAGCACAACAGAAGTGTCACTGATACACTGACCTTCTTTCTTTTTAATGTGATAGGCCTCCATTAGTTCTCTCGCCAGTGCATTTCCACTTCTGCCCAGAATACGAATGCTAGAGAGCACCGGTTCACATGCACAGGCCCTACAATGCATAGGCAGATGAAACGTCAAATTATTTTTAACAGACCGCTCATGTTCCCGTGCTCGATCATTGACACAACGACCGGTCTGTCCGACATAAACCCTTCCGCACGTGAGCGGGATTTCGTACACAACGCCCACAGCGCATGTGACGTAGGGTCGTACGTGCTTTTTGCCGCACGGCGATTTTTTAAGTGGTCCCGAGATGCGAGGGCACAGCCCAGCCAGTTTATGTGGCGCGGAAAAAACTACAGGTACATTGTACCTATTAGCCACATTTTTTTTAAATTGTGTGCCACTTTGTGCACATACGGCACCACTTCCGGTCTTACACGTACGACCCTACGTCACATGCGCTGTGGGCGTTGTGTACGAAATCCCGCTCACGTGCGGAAGGGTTTATGTCGGACAGACCGGTCGTTGTGTCAATGATCGAGCACGGGAACATGAGCGATCTGTTAAAAATAATTTGACGTTTCATCTGCCTATGCATTGTAGGGCCTGTGCATGTGAACCGGTGCTCTCTAGCATTCGTATTCTGGGCAGAAGTGGAAATGCACTGGCGAGAGAACTAATGGAGGCCTATCACATTAAAAAGAAAGAAGGTCAGTGTATCAGTGACACTTCTGTTGTGCTGCGCAGTAAGGAAGAACTGTTCTTAGAAACTTGGTTGATATGATTATTTGTTGCTTTGCCGACCCTGATTAGCGTTGTAGATTGTGATGTGCATTGCGCCTGCGTGCGCCTCTCGGCTGTGTATATATCTAGGGAGACGTCTGAATAAAAGCTTAGTTGCGAGTTTGCGCCTGTCCTGTGTATCTGTGTTCCTTCGTAGTCCTCGTCCAATTTGCGCTTCCAAGTTTTAAGATTATGAACCAACTAGCCCAGCAACGCATTCTTCTAACCTGGTTTTTAGAGCATATGCAGTTACATATTGGCTCGTATGGTCAATTGGAACTGCAATCCACTTGGTGTCCGAAGCAGTGGTTACATAATATTCCTGAATGTGAAGAAAAACTCGGAAGAACGGATCAAAGGAAACGTCAAGTCGCTGAATATGTCCAGGAAAAAGCGTGGATGGCTTTTTCTCACGTTGACATAGATTGCAAAGGGCAACGCGGCGTCAAACGGCGCGATAGTCCCTGGGTCGGTAGAATCGGCACCGTCCACGATCGTATGTCTGAGAACTCGCTAGGTGACAAGCAGTGGAGGAGTCATGCAGCTTGCCGATAGTACTTGAGTGTAGATACGAAGGCACGACCAGTATTTTTCACGTTCATTTGTGTGGAATTTGTGGCGGCGTAATGTGTCGTCCATAAGCGCGAGCCGGCGCGTGGACAGGTCGGATGTTGCGGTGTGAAGCTTTTGAATAAGGTCACGCAGGGCTTAAAGTCAGGGGGGGGCCCAGGGGGGGCCCGGCCCCCCTTCCATTTTTAAGGTGGGGCTCGGGCCCCCCCTTGTCACATCAACTGTTACTGCTGCACCCTTTGAAAAGCGCTGATGTTGATGTATATATGTATGTCGCGCCCATAGGCGTGCGCACGAGGGGGGGGCAGAGGGGGGCGGCCGCCCCCCCTAGTCACGTAAGAACCTAAAAGGGAGGGGGGGGGGGGCGCAAAGTCAGCCCCATACATTGACATAATAGGGAGGGGGGGCGCTGCGACGAACCTTCGCCCCCCCCCCTGAAGGGGAACCCTGCGCACGCCTATGGTCGCGCCCCCCGTGAGGGCCCCCCCCTCTAATGATGGGAGACTTTAAGCCCTGAGGTCACGTAAATCTTGATTTCGGCGCTGTTCATTATTGATATGGCTCGGAGCGGAGAGCGACAGTACGCACGCTGGCACTACATCTCAATTCTCAGGAGGATCCACTGGATTGCGGGACAAGTATTTAACGCCATGGTGCAGTCGACCACATTTCTAAGACACATATTAGGTGCATTCTTGGAGCCCTGGTGCGTATCACATTAGGATACTTGGAGCGTAAAAGCCAGCAGAGTGCGTGGTGTTCTGTAGTGACGGCAAAATGGGCGCCACTTAAGTACATCCGAAATTTACCCACTGCCAGAACTAGAGCAAAACAATCCGTTTATGCGAACGGGTGGTTCCGTTCGAGTGGGAAAAGAAAATGGCTGGCCCAGGCGACAACACGGGCATGCCCGTACTAATGCTGGACCAAAACAGGATCAATTCCTTGACCGCGAGAATCGGTGCGGATTTCCGTTGCGGCAGAAACGTAGAAGTGGGTCAAAATAGGCGGTGTTTTTCGCAAAGTGGAGAAGGGGGAGAACGCCATAGACCGAATAAAACGGGACGCATTTCTTTAATAAATCTGTCAGAGCACCGGCGATGTCCGCGAAATTGTTCACAACGGGTCGGAATTACAAGCGCAGAACCAGAAAGCTGCTAAATCACTTAGCACAGGTGGGGAACGATATAAAAGAGCTTGTACAATGTCTTCGGTGTTTGGCAGCTATAACACCGTTTAACGCGGATGGACTCACGTTGACCCTTTATCCCGACGACTGACGTTCATGATGAATAATTAAACAAACCCTTCTGGTAGCAGTAGTAATTCACGGAGAGAGCGTAATCAGAAATAGTGGCGTGACAGCCAGAATAGCGCCGCTGATTGAACGCAGAGCTTGGGCTATGATTGCGATCCCCCGGCATGTTAGAGAGTTATTGAACACCACAGCCGCACTAGAGGGAAACGCAACGCGCGTCGTGTCTAGCCTGTAGCTTGGCCACGATTTTTCTCGGCCCGAGCGTAAGCGGTGTTACCGCCAGGAGAGGCAGGCGCACGTCACAGAGCTATTTTTGATATGGATGGATGCTATGAGCGAGGCCGACGTTTGGGCTAAACTCGTCACCACGTGGTGTATTAAGGCGGGGACGAAATTGCACTTCTCACATTGGAAACATGCCGAATGGGACGGACTTGTAGCAACAATGCGTTGCACGAACTAATCGTGCAGGTGACGGTCGTGATTCATTATTTTACTTTACCGGTGTCAGAGTGCGAAACCGCCCCGCCGACCAAGGGCACTGTTGCTCTTTCCTGTCGCCCTTCTTTTAGATGCGAAGCAGCTTAGAGCGGAGTTCAATCCGGTGTTGTGCGGCCTGACCGCCCTTACTGCGCATGCGCCAACTCTCCCCCCCTCTCCTCGCGTGAGCGCGAGGAGGTGGGAGGAAATAGGGTGGAGGAGGTGGCGTGAGCGCTGCCACCGCTTCGTTTCTCCTCTCCCGTTTCTCTCTCTCCGGCGCAGCTGTGCGCTCGTATATAATGCGGCGTGCGCTCGTATATAATGCGACGCGAGCTCTCTCCGTTGCACTCTCCTTCGCAACGGCGCTATGGATGTCAACGTTGGCGCCAGTTGTAGCGGCATCGGTAACGTAAGCTGCGACAGCAGCGCAGGCAGCTTAAGCAGCACCGCTGATACACAACTCCGCACACAAATGAAACATACACGAGAACATACAAATGGAAACAACAAATGGAAACACAAGTGAACACCAGCGCTGCTTCGCATCCCCACATGGTTCCCTTTCGTGGGAGATGGTGTAATTTTTTTACTTCTGATTGCGCAGCAAGTCGAGTTTTCAGGTCTGAGCCAACTAGTCTGCAAAGTAGTATTGTGAGTGTAAAGTGTGAGATATAACAGGTGTGTTTCTAAAGTCATCAGAATATGCGACCATGGCGCAGTGGACAGCGTGCCCGGCATCTGTTACCGCGAAACGAGAGGTGGCGGGTTCGACTCCCATTGACCGAACTTGTTTCTTGGCAATCTTATCACGTACATTTTTTCGACGTCATTTTCGTGACGGAAATACGTCACTGAAGTCTCAATGACAGCATAAAACACTTTCGTGTTTAAAGAGAGTATGACCTTGCTTTTAATTCGGATGGTCCTATTCTCGCTACACAAAACTTATTTGCGAAGGTGGCGACGTAACTTAACCACTCAAACTTCTCGCTCGTGTATGCCGCAGGTGATGCCCTCTCTGCTGCATGCCCAACAGCAGTTCATCGATATCCTGGGCGAGCACGCGGACCGTGAAGGCGAGGTGGACATCAACAGCCTTTGCGAGAGGTTCACCTTTGACGTCATCGGCAAGGCCGCTTTCGGCATCGACACGGACGTACAACGGAACCCTGAGAACCCTTTGTTCAAGGACGCACTCGCCGTCCTTCCGAACGTCAATAAGGGCGTATTGTATCACCTTGGGCGTGAGTAAAAATCATGGGATACACGAACACTAAGAATAGAAGTAAAGCGAACCAGCCGCATCCAGTTTTAGCGAGGCAACACAGCGAAATGATCGCGTGGCTAAGACGTACTGCCGGGTTTTCACGAAAGCACGCAGCAATCGTGATATCCTTGAAGACAGAGTAGCGAATAAGCGCCGCTCTCCTTTTGCTGCCGTTCAAACTGTGTTAAGGGAATTGGTTGTTTCTATAAAGCTATAAAATTTCTCTAACTTCCAGCCACCCTTGAGGCTTAGCTTATAGGGCTTCGCATTGAGGAGCTCGAGGCCGCGGGATTGTATCGCCGCCACGGCAGCAGGATTTATATGGAAGCGATATGCAAAGGAAACCCGTGTGCTTAGATTTACGTGCACGTTAAAGAAACCAAATCGATCGAAATCGATGCGGAGTAGTCCACTAGATGTGACTCAGAATAATGTCGTGGTTTCGGCAAGGAAAACACAAGCAATTATTCATTATTATTTATTACCTAATTTTTCAGGTTTTTGTGGCCGATGAACAGTAATATGAATGAATAGGTGGTAACATCAATCAGGAGGTCTTTAAAGATCGGACAAAGAAGGAAATTTGTGCAGGCGGTAAATACGAAGAGTCGAGGAATCCATGCGCGCCTCAGAAGTGAGAGCAAATACTATCAAGCGAAATTACCCTGTACAAACATTGAAAGAAATGCTTGCCACCGCAACACGCTTACAACACTTACAGTGACAGATGTTTAGTGTTTCTAGGGTAGATAATATTCTATTTTTCAACAAATATAGCATTTCACGCCACAGGGCGAAAACAAATACATTATCGAAGAAAATAAAAAAAATAGAGATATGTACAAGGCTGACCATATCCAAGCTGGCCACCTCATTAGTATTCAAGCCGGCAAAAATAGAACGTGTTAACGCTATAGCGTCAAACAGTGCGTTTCGCAGCAATTCCGATGCCTGCGTCGATGTCAGCTTTGTTGCCTGTGAGCGAAAAATCAGCGTTGTCCGTGAGTGCAAAATCGAGGTAGATGCAAAGAGATTAATACACAATAAAAACATTGATTGGACTAGGAATCGAAGTCGGTCCGTCTGCGTGACAAGCACGTGTTCCACCGCAGAGTTAACTCCACGCTTCACGCTGTTTAAAAAAAATATTTATGAATGTGATGCAGTACGAGGAGCGCCGTTAACGCGTGTAAAAATGCGTGGCAGACGCGCAGAGTTTCACCAGGCGTCAAAACATGACTTGCGCAACGAGTGGCAAAGCAGTCCGGCATAATTAATCACCGTCATCAGCAGCAATAGCTCATGATGATGATTACTGACTAGCGTCCCCGCGGACGCGTAGTGAGTAATTATCCCTGCTTTCGCGAATCCGCAAAGCAATCATCCTTCCTATCGCCAATCGGCAAAGTACCCACTACACCTCCTCGGACGCAAAGTGGTTACTTTTCAACTGTACTTGCAGTAGGCATGCTATGATAGTTTGAAAGGGCCTATGTAAAGCGCACGAACGTTCCTTTCCCTGGAGCGCAGTTAAGGTGTCAGTCAACCCAGAAGCGATGGTAAGCTAGCGATTGAGATGGCGATGCGAACGGCGCCCCTTTACGCTATCTAGTTCTACTCTTGACCTTCAAGCTCGAAGAGTCCCCCAAATTTTATTCTATTTCACGAGAGATATGTGCATTATATGACATCCAATCATGGCGTTAATAAACAGAATATTCATTTCACGAGTTGTATATTAGACATAAGCTTCTATGAGGTTTTGAATTCTCATGAGGTGTTTGCCTTTGATGTGGACCACTGCGTGCATAGACTCGACAGCCTTCAAATGGTAAGAACGTTGTTTTCTTCACGGAGGCCACTTTTTGCGTATGGGTGTCTGGGTTTAAGAAATGAGTGCAAGTAGGCCCGAAGAATAATCCTGAAAAATATTACTGGTTTACTAGTTTTGTTTAAGCAGAATGATACCTGGAGGCATGATTTGTTTCCTTTTAGCGGTAATTGATGACGTACTCTCCGGTATAATTAAAGAAGTGCACTCAATTATGTGCCATTCCAGAAAACCTCTACCACTGGCCATGGCTGCTTAGCGCACCTTCCAAGCTTTTAGGTGCCATTTACGCCAATCCTATGGCTGAAATGACAAAGAAGGCAGCAGAAGTCATTGTGTACCGGAGAAAGAACCCGCAGGTCTGTGTGTTTTGAAAACTTCCGCTCATGTGATTCCTGTTTTTGTGTTTTGAGTATAATATTCCTAGGGCGATCTGCTTCAAAGATGGGAAGAATAGCAGCGAAGGCTGCTTTTCTCTTATAATCTCGCTCACGCCTGGTGCAAATGCCCTTACCGTGAGTTGCATTTGACGCCATATCCTGGGTTTTGTGAGACGAAACTGTGGAGACTATGAAAGGTGTTGAAGACCTTATTTCTGTGGTTTTTAATTCTCCCTACCGTGAAGTATTCACGTCCCAGAATTTCGTTATGCGAACTAATATGCTCGTTCACAACCGCTGCAGCGTGAGCTGGTACAATGAAACAGCTACGTATGCAACAACATGGCTGTTTCTTTCATGTTTGTAAAGTGGGTTTGTTTTCGTGTCACTCTGTACGCGATTCTTAACGTACCAGTGACTTAACAAACAGTGATATGTAAAAGTCTTTTCTTTGCCATTACACAAGGTGAATGCAGGGAGATGTGAGACTTCCACTTACAGAGACGAATGCTAACGCCACCCATTGGAGATACCTAATGAGGCGCCGCTTTTCTAACTTTCATTCAAATAAGCAGAGAAGTGCCAAGAACTGCATCACTATACCAGCCTAGTAACATAACAATGTAAGGATAGACAAATGCTACGGAGCGATAGATAATGTGGGACCTGTTCGCTTCAATAACTGCAGCTGTCCAGGGGGAAATGGATGCTTGCAGAGATGAAGGATTTGTGAAGACGGGGTGTCGCTGTAGCCGACGTTTCGACAAGTGGACTTGTCTTCTTGAATTCCGGTTGTCGAAACGTCGGCTCCTGCGTTCACGAATTTTGGAATTTTTCAATTTATGGCCTCATGCGAGATGGCCTGCTAATATTCACTTGCATCCCATTTTGAGCGGGTGATCGCACGAAGGTGCTATCAACGTCATCATTAAATTTAGAGCATTCTGATGAAACACAATAGTCCAAACAGCTAGACTGCCAGAAAATTGGGAACGCGTTTTACAGGACGTCGGAGTTTTAGTGATGATGGGACATTAGCTATCATTGGCGCACCTAAGAAAAACGAATGGGGACCAGATAGGAATGGGGTCATTACAAGCATAGGTTATATTCTAATTCAAGGAAGACACGCCTAATTTTCGATCATGAAATGCGAAAGACAATGCGAAAGGCCGTCACCAAGAATCATAGCTGGGATATGCGATAGCCGCTTGCATTTCTTAGTCGGACTGAGCCCCCGCGACCAATGGGCATAAAAATATCATGCGACTATTATTCATGTATTTGTGAACTAACCATTTCTCGTTATTCATGTCACGTCCCCCCCTAACGATCGTTGACGAATGTTACGTAATAGCACTAGCATGTCGCATCGTTTGTAGATTACAGAGAAACGGCAGCCTAACCTGACACTTACATTTCAACCTTACAAATGAAAGACCACTACGTAAGGAAGGTGTTACATTTCCTTACATCAATGCTTATTCGACTCTATACGTACAATAAATGCTACTAACTGCGCTTGCTCAAGCATCCAACACGCGTGGTTGTGATCAGTGCTGTATACGAAGTCAATCATCTATTAGGCAACAAGATAGCAATATAAAAAATAATCGCCCTATTTATTGCGGTATTTAATTACTAACGAAAGAAAATAAATAATATGGAGATCATAGGAAACGACTCAAACAACATTTTCGATGCTATTGTGGTATTACGTTCATTCTTTCAGGACAATTAAGATTCATCTGAGGGAACACGAAATTTGCTGCTACGTGCATGTGTAACCATTCACACCATTCTATGACGAATGGTACGTAGTCTTCTGAGCTGCCATACACTCCAGCTTGATCATCAAAGGCTGGACGACGATCTTCCACTCTCTGTGCCGTCTGTGCTGACAGTGGCGACATTGAGCATTTTGTTTGGTTTTGCCCATGGTTGGGTAGGCAAAAAGATGCGATAGTCCGCAACCTGAAAAGGGGTGATATTAGGCGCCAGACATCTGAAGATGTCGTTTTTCCCGAAGGTACATTGACCTTCAGGAGAAAAGATCTACAATTGCTTATTGCCGTCCTGCTTGCCGCCCTGCCTAGCACTCTTTATCACCTCGTGGCATACTCCAACCACTCATGATATGCTCAGGCAAAAAAACTACCAGCAAGTTCTCCCAGCCCAACCCCGCTTGCTGCAACACCATCACCACAACCATGACCACTTGAGGCTTTTAGAGTTGCACAATGGTGAAGTCAGAGTGTCGAACCCCACACGAACAGTAATCGGTGCCCGAACAGGAACCTTCGAAACATTCGTCAACCCGAAACGAACCTGAACCCAGAGAAAGTACAGGCTATCGCTTCGGACGAAGGGGTTGAAAGCGTATAGGACAATTGTTGCTGCAATTCACACGGACACACTTGCTGAAATAAATAATCACCCAAGTGATTCTTGTGGATTCGTGTCGTTGCTCAGACAACCGGAATCCTAAACAAACCCCAGAAAGGTCACTTATTGAAAGCTGCTCCATCTCTGGCTTTTTGCAGCATACTTATTCCTTGTCTCAGTGTGGAAAAAGCAGTCGGTCAACTAACCAATATCAACATGTTTGTGGTTGACGCTCTTAAAAAAGGTGCTGTAGACTTTTCTTCAACGAGTGCTGAGCCCCTCGCTATAAATACATTGATGATAAACAACTCTTCTTTTTAGCCATTGGTTACAATGTGATCGTGCACAAAAATGTATAATATTTTTGGGTCATAGGCAGTATACATGTATTAAATAAATTCAATTTTTTGCAGAGCTCAGCGTATTCAACAAGTCACTTCATATTATTTCAATCTATATTCCATGATTCAATCATATTCCATAGTTACTCTTCTTATTAAATTCGAAGCATTTTTTTTGCGTGCTCTAAGCGCTTTTGCGTCTCATCTATCTATCTATCTATCTATCTATCTATCTATCTATCTATCTATCTATCTATCTATCTATCTATCTAGCCGCCTACGTCTGGCTGCTCTCGTGATCGCCTCCTTAACTTGGGGTAGATCAAGATTAGTATGGGAGGGTAAGAGAGTTTCACAAAAATGTCTAGCTGGTCTTGACATGAATAACGTGAAAATCTCGTCTCGTACGCCATCAAACTCATTTCTCCAGACACGTGTTGCTCATACCCGTAAATCATGGGTATGCGCCACGGGTGTTTGACAATTTATATCTACTCAGGAATGGCGAGAATATACATTAGTAATTTAAATGCGAGAGCGTTAAGAAAAACATATTGGCAGCGTTGACCCGACGAATGCAAAGAATAAATGCTATAGCCCCAGCAGGAATTGAACCCGAGCATTCTGCGTGGCAATCACGTTTTCTACCCCAGAGCCATGCCAGATTTCAAAACTGCTTTGGTAAAAGTCCTTATGCAGGCGTAATCTTGGTGAAACGTTAGTTGTGGTTGCAGTGCTTGCTATCTAATTTTATAAACATTACATATCCACTCCTATGAGACAGGTGTCATGTCGTCCGGGTTAACGTCAATTGTTTACTAAAGCGCCATCGACTGTAGTTGGAGTACGAAGCACTCTCCAGGGCTACCATCCTCACAAGCACAAATGCTACATATCAGCTTACCGCTTCTGGTGTTGGTAATACCCATGTTTCTGTTGGCATCGTCACGGAACAGTAAACAATTGCTCACACGAAACATATGCGGCCTATTCAACATCTGTCTGTACATACATTTGTACTTATCCTTAGCGTCATTTCGCAACGTTTCGCTCAATAAAAAATTACAACGCAGTCACCTTGCATCCGCATGCTTCGCGTCACATCGATTCCCATGGTACATGAGATCTGCCAATTTTTTAAATGTTCATGTGAAGGGCGTCGGCGGTATTATTTTTTAGAACATGCGCTAAAATACTTAGTGATTGCCGTTGCCAATATGATTAAAACTAAAGCAAAATGTAGGAAAGTGGGTTCAGTAATGTATGCATTGAAAGAACGAACATGCTTCCTGTGGAAGCAATAATGATTATATGACCGTATGTAGAGTTTATGCGCTTAAGGCGTGAAATTGAACTGACAATAAAAATATCATTACATCGCATGGTGATCACCATATGGGGATAATTATACCGTCCTTCTTGTCCCCTTTGTCTCAGTTAAAAGTGCCTATTTCACCATACGGTATAATGATCGGCATTACCTGAAGCTTAAGCAGCTGCGAAGTTAAAAACGAACTTATTGATAAGACCTTTCTTTTTACGGCGATTACCATTCTATGGACACTCTGGGCGGATATTTGCCGTCACCATTGCGTTCCGTGTGAAGTGCAAATCTGTAACATCTCCCGCCCATCGAATGTTCCTTGTGGAGTGAAAGTGCGCGAGCGCTGCCGATGACAGCTGCTCAAGCAGAGTGCGATTGCGCCGACCGTCTTTCTTCGCGCGAAAGGAGCAGGCAGAGGAGCGGGAAGGGGCGGGCTGCGTGGCTCCGGCAGAGAATGAGCAATCTGAGTGGCCAGCCTGATCGCCCGTGGCGGCGCATGCCGTATCGTCAGAAGGAATCAGCTGACATTTCATCCTTGGAAGCTGACAGCTCTAGCGTGTTGTTGTCGCATGACAAAGTTTGCGTTCTAGCCATGGACGGCACAAATGTCACTTCGTTGTCTTTAGGAGCCGCATTCGCTTCTTTACACCGGCGTTTCGTGGAGTTATGCCAAGTAGCATGCTAAAGGAGCGAGCTTGGTAGCATTACTACTCATAACATCCCAATTTGTTGCTGTCGTCTTCATTGCTTGGCCTTTGGTGTAAAACTTTTCGATTTTTCGGAGATATGTAGCTCTCAACAAGATTTCATGTCGGCTTTTAAGAAATCTGAGTGATAACCATTATTTTTCTGCATGAATTAGGAAGAGTATTTTGCGTGCATCGTGAATAGTTTTGGCACAATTTTTTTTTCAGGTTCGAATACCAGACATGGCTCAAATGCTTTTGGATGGTGTTCTTGACGAGGAAGTTCCTGAAGCCGAAAAACATGAACTGCCCGCAGAGAGCACAGGTATTACATAAGTCTGTGACTTCACGTAATAATTGGAATTTTATCTTATAATTCAGCCGGGCTTTGGAAGCATCCTTAGGCGAAATATTTAAAGTACGTCCAAGGCATATTGATAATATTAGCAGATAACAGATAGCTATTATAGGCGCTGATAGTGTCCTTATTGCTACACATAATTGATTAAAAAATCAAGTGCTTCGCTAAGTGATCACATTAACCAAATAAATGGCTGCAACGGACGCAACTTGTGTTCTTATTGCCCTGATGATTAGCTCATCTTGTACCTATCGCAGTTAGTGTTTCTGCTTCGGTTAGCTAGCTTTGCCACCCTAAATACTACCACAGTTCTACAGAGCTATGGAGTTATCTGAATAAACCCACTGCACTATATTTGATGTGCCGATCTTATACACCATATGTCACTGCAATATCTGGCTTCAAACACGTGTGCTATTCTTCGTTCAACCAGCAAAATGGCACCACGTTGTGCGCACACACCATGCTCACGGTGACAGTAAGTGCTCGTGTTCAAAAATACGCCAGGCCTGCTCAGAAAGCGCAGCGTAATCACAGCGAAAGCTGGGAGAGCGCCATTTCTAGAACTAGTTGTAAACTTTTTTGGAGCCTACTAATACAAGTATGCTTGCAAGGTGCCCACTGTGACATAAATCATAATTTTTGTCAAGTTGGGAAATACCCACGACGTCATTATTCGTCGTTCTGCGGAGAAGCGAGGTACCCGCTATGAATTTGCAAGGCATTATGTGCACTTTGTTTATGCGGTGGCTGATAATGATGAAAATTTTTGGCTGAGCCCTGTCTAATGGGTTGGTTGGTTCTAATTCGCATTATGTGACGCTTGATCACACAATTCGCGCTGAGTCACGCTTGGTTGATATTTTACTGTTCTATTACGCCATATTACACTTGTTAACTCGGTTTCTTCCTAACACAACGCCTGTATAGGGTGTTTTTGCAACGGAGTATCGAATACCGGCATGACTCCGTGGTAGAATACTTGGCTTCCATGGAGAGGACCCTGGTTCGAACGCCGCTGCATTCTGCATATTTTTTTTTCTTATTTCGAGCGATAGTGATTACGGACACCAGCGGCGGCGGCGGCAGACAACTACGGCGCTGAAAACGGCCCTTTTGTGATCACATAACAGCTTTCGTTGCAAAAGTTGTGGTGTTGGTGTTTGTGCCGTCTCGTCAACTCGTATATACGGAAATTGTCATTGGATGACATGAGTGTGTAAAAAACATCATGAGACCAAAAAACAGTTGCGCCGCAATGTTGAAGCAATGAATGCGATAGTCAAGTACTGGAATGTAATAAGAAGCAAGGCTGCGCGGCTATATTATTTGCATCCAATCTCGCATAACTACAAAACGCCGGTGTGAGGCAATACGGCCGCCTGAAGGAGCGAAGCGGTTTTCTTGCTTTCTTTCAACTCAACGCGACGTAAGGAGTACGGGCACAACACGTACAATGGTATACCAGCGGTCTACTGATGTCTTGAGATAGCGTGCGTTCTTACGAACACAGTTGGCAGTTGGTGCTCGATGGCTTAATGGCTTTAATTTACTGTCTCTTAAAGATTAACTTGAACTGCCTGTACTGCGAAATAGTCTTCTTCTGATCTACGGCTTTTTAGGGAAGGAATGCCAATGGGCTACGTGGGATTCAGGCGTGTTTTTCATAAAATCGGTTCGTTTTTATTGAAAACTTGAACGCAAGGTTCTTCGGATAATAGACCCCCCAGTCAGAGCGGGATCCACAACTGTCGCAGAACTGCAATAGCACCTAATAGCCTTTTTTTAGGGGCGAAGCTCCTCTTAGTCTAACCTTGTCAGGCGTAACGCGTAACCCCCCAGTATCGCCTGCCATCTCGGAGGCCATGATAAGAGATGACCATTTCTCGTCTCATTTCCTAGATGGCGCTACTCTGCCGCTACTCTCCGAATTGCCGCTACTCTCCGATTGGCTGCTGCGCGTGCATTGCCTGAGTGCGCGGATATCGAGTGCCTCTCTCAGTCTCCTGGATCGTCGCCGTACGTGCCGAATCGTTGGTGGGGCTTGGACGAAGCGAAGCAGCGGCCGCGGAGGGCCGCCGCTTCTCGGGCTCGCCTTTCGGGGTCCGCTGCTCTCGCTGCTCGGAGTGCACGTTGGCGCCGCTATGATTTTATCGGGCGAACTTCTCGGAGGGTTAACGGCATCAACCATAAACTCTCAAGCTTCGCCCACCTCACCATCATTCACCTCGTGGATATGCTGTGATTTTTTTTTTACATTGAGTTTGAATATCGAGTAGCATGAAATTGAATAGTGGTCTGTCACATAAAAGTTGACCACACCACTTTTTAAGCAGACATGACTCTACGAATACATGCTGAATAAGGGGGGATCGACCAGTAAGCATGTCCTGGAAGGATCCACCCAGAAGCATGTCAAATGGGGGTACCATGGTAAATGGTGGTACTTGGTGTGCTGAACGCAAGAGCTGTTGCTATTATTTATCATTTTGATGTTTATTTAGCCTGCAAATATTGCGTTATAAATTCTAGAAATTACCCAATCCAGCATGCCATCAGGTTCACCTGAAAACTCTTCGTAAAGTCATTGTTGGGAGGGGTAAATTGAATGAGTCATCATTATTTTGTTATGTGGAAGAGCAGAGCCAAACTGATTTGCACTTAGACATGTCGTTTTTTTTCCTTTCTCCAAAAGCTCCACTGCCAGCAGAGACACTCTACCAACTTGCATCAAATTGCACGGTGGTATTCATAGGAGGGTAAGCATCGCTCTCAGTCATATGTGTCCTCAGTGATTTAATTAGTGCTTCTTTTTGTTATTCGTAGATACGACACCACGAGGGTGGTCCTAACTAATTGGTTCTACGTGATGGGTAGATATCCGGAGGTACAGGAGAAAATGCGTCAAGAGGTGCTTGAAGCTTTCGCAAAAAGAGGTGGGCTTTCATCCTAATGTTTCGTATTTTTTTAGATACTGCGTGTCGCGTTCTTCCTTTCTGGCGGTACAAAAACAGGAGCCACGTGTGATTGAGGAAGAGATGAGGTGCCTACATCGCGAAGTTGCTATGTCGGCTCCTAATTCATTGAATTCTACACGAGTACTGAGTGTTGGTTTTGTCATTGGGTTTATAATATTGCGAAGCAGTAAGTGAATACTGCGATATCCCGCGATAAAGTATTGCAGAATAACTATGACCATCATTGAGTGGTAACTGTGAACCAAGCGCTTGTGTTCGTCCAGTCTTATTCTTTGTCCCTGTGTGTTTCTGCGCTATGCTACAAGCCAGGTAACTGTGCGCCTCTTGAGAATCACGTGAAAGTTTCTGCACTTCAACCCAACGAATATTGCTGGTGGTACGCTGCATCTTAGTGATCGTACATATAACGCTGAGCACTATTTAAGACCATAATTACTTGTTAGACTTAGAGTTCAGATAGTTACGCCGACAGTCAAGATGATGGGCGTAATGAATCAATAATGGATTCAACGGAAACAAGAGAAAGAGAGATATGGCAGTGCACGATCTGCATCAAAACGAAAGTTTGAGGTTAAAGTATACTATACTCTCAATATAGCAGTCACCTTTTATAGTTATATCAGTGATATCGGGGCAAGTTTGGAGCGGGAGCTGAGCTTGCCATAATTTGCTTATCAGTGGTCTACACGTGAATACTACATGAATCGGGATGGCTCCCCACATTCATGGCGCGTATGTCAACCAAGTTGCAGTCGAGTAAATTGTAAGGTATTTTCTCCTTCTTCTGACAATTTTTCCCCGCAAATATCTATGAAATAGTTCTTACACGTTTGTTTTCCTAGAATTACGCAGAGGAAGGCGCTAACCTTGAAAGACTGGTAGACATTTAGCAAGCACATGGTGTAGTTGTGACGTCCATCCCACAGTAAAACTGCTGAAACGAATGGAGTATTTCGTCCACATCAGTGTGAAGTGCCAATGCTTGATCAAGGGCAAATGTGTGCACCCGGCTCGAGTAAAATGAACTAAACCCCAAGAATGCGCATGCAATTAAAAAGCGCCTGCTGAAAGAACGAGAGTCTACGATTAGCAACCACCCCCTACAATTGGTACAAGTCTATGTATATCTAGGCCTAGCGCTAAAAGAATAGTCTGCTCGTAAAAACAGAGTTTCCCGAACAATTAATGATGGGATGGTGCCCACATGTCACGAGTCCTCAAACCTTGACGGACGAATTGCGGCTTGTCGATAGAGTGAAAAGCTTCCTATCATTGCATATTACCATTGCTCACAAATCAGGCTTGAACATCCCGCTGCCATTGCCACCACTGCCTGACCGTTTTCTCCCAACAACGTGCAAATGATAACTTTGCAATGAACTAATGTATGAATGATGTACAATATTGCAAATCTAACCCTTATTCACTGCCTCTTTCAGGAAGCCCTTAAGTAATAAACTTCGCTGAACTTAACTTGTAGAATAACAGAGAAGCATGAGCAGTGAGTTATGGATCGGGCAGCGCGCGATGGAATGCAGAATGATATGCACAACGGTCATAGGCGTGCGCAGGGTTCCCCTTCAGGGGGGGGCGAAGGTAGGCGAAGGCTCGTCGCAGCGCCCCCCTTCTTTATTAAGTCAATGTATGGGGCCGACTTTGCGCCCCCCCCCCCCTTCTTAGGTGACTAGGGGGGGGCGGCCGCCCCCTCTGCCCCCCCCTCGTGCGCACGCCTATGAAAACAGTAAAAGTTCGTAAGGAGGCAGAATGGGTCTGAGAACCGAGAAGGGTGGGCGGTATTGCAGCTGACATAAAGTGGCCAATGTGAAACTGGGGAGGCCACGTAATTCGTAAGACAGAAACGGTTGCCGATGATAGGAAAGGAAAGGGCACGAAAAATACGGAAATGAAGTCTTGTATGACCGTGAGTTGGGTGTGGTGATGGAAATAAAGAGCAATCATCAAACAGATGAACTCGTACAGGATGGGTTAAATTGGCGATATTTGGGAGATGGCTTCGTGCAGCATTAGAAGCAAAGAAGCTGTGCATGACGATGAAAAGCGTACTGAGAGGCTGCGATTAGGTTAACCCTTTCAGTCCCGAATTAACTATTTTCAATGTAAGCAACTAGTTTTCACATTTGGAGATGCACATGATCGTGGTAGTCCAAAAAAACTGACAAACTCTTTGTTCACACTTTTCAGTGAAGAGTAATTAATGTGCCAATTAATTTAATAAATAATTTTTATTTAATAATAATTCCATAATTTTTAGTTCATTTATTACTTAAAATGTTATCTAGATAGGATAGCATAATGTCCAATAGCCGAAATTCAAATTTCTGGCGCAGAACTAAAATAAATGCCCTATCTCCGCACGGTGAAAGAAGACGCTGCCTCAGCGAAATGCGCGAACAGCACGACCGCTTCTGCAATTTCTTCATTCAGACGTGACGTCGCGTTATTGTGTGTGCCATGTTGACACCACATGTAGGGCAGATGCTAAATACGGGCTCTTGAGGAAGAACAACGCTTTATCTTTACCAGATGCTTGCTGACTGACCTACATAATTTATGATTCCAATTGGAATCACTGGGACTGAAAGGGTTAAACGCTTTTGATGGAGTAATGAATGTTTGTTATTAGCCATTTACCACTCTCTGATTTCATTACAAGCAATACCTTAATATGCGCCTTGATTTTTCAGTGAAATATGATAAATGGTGCTATAATTGATACTTCCATAAATACGCGAGTTATATCGCCTAAGGAAAAGTAAGAGGGCAGAGAAAGGTAGCTCAAACAACGCAGAACATTCTACATTTTTGTCGTCTGAGTTCGATTTCGGTTGCGCGCCTTTACGTTTCTTTCTTACGAACATGTGCACATATCGCCCATTATGGGAAATTGCTAGCGCCTAACAAGGCATATCCGCATTTCCCATCATTATAAAAACGAAGTTTTTTATTGGTTACATTAAGCGCATTGGTTCAAATCAAATCAAATCAACCTTTGTTTCGTCCACAAGTTTGTGGGTTGTGGAACCACGAGGGCATGACAAAAAGTGGATCTATCCACTAGAGAAGCCTCGAGCACCCGTTTTCCATGACTAACTGGGAGAGCGTTGAAATAGTTATACAGTATTTATACAATGTAATACTTACAATAATACAATATTACAATACAATGGTTACAACAAATACTATACAATACGATATTTATACATTGTCTGGCGTAATCATGACGACAAAATTAGCATTCGTTTACACAATTGTTTTTAAATGAAACAAAAAAAGAAAGGAGAAAAACACTAAAACTTCGATATGAGTTGAACAAAATCTGCGCCTTTTGCAAGAAGAAATGCATCAATCCATCGCGACAAAAAAAGCTTTGATTGCAAAGTGCCCAGTTGTTTCTAAATTAATACCGCATTCATGGAGTAGTTCATTTATCAGCCATTGGAAGCGTGTGACAAAGCATTTGTTTGGTTAGTATAAAGCGTAAAAATGCGCGTAGACATTCTCTATTGGCTGTGCATAAGACCTACAGTCATTGTCACCATGTTTCTAGCAATATCTGCCAATCTGAGCGCTGGTGGGTGTTACGTCTCTTTTTTATTTCCTTATTTCAGGGGGGACTCACTATCTCTGCTCACTCTGACTACGCTTCCGTTACTCGAACCAAGTAATTTCCGAGACCATGCGTGTGTACCCACCAATTATCACGTGAGAATTTTAAATGATCTATTTATATGTCACTGCTTGTAAAGTGTCACTATAATGCCTCGCCGAAACATGCGCATTTGAAAATTTCGGAAGTTGCGAAATCGAAGACCGAGGATTAGAACTCCAAATTAAAATAACATGACATAATTTGCCAAAATTTGCTTGAGGCATCCATATGACTGACTCGGAGTGAGTAAACTTTTCAGAAATGCTATGTACTAAACAGTGATTACACCTTATTATTTACATGTATTAGGTGGGAATAAATGTTGTAGCATTCTGACACCCTAACGAGATGTGTTTTCAAGGCAAAAAAATGAATTTTACTCCCACCTATTGATTCAACCGATTCCCTCTTAAGGCAGTGAAGACTCGCTAATGACACAAGAGTCGATTGTCAGACTGACATGAAGTGAAAAGTGCTCAAAGAACAAAAGGGTTTAGTTGAAGCTTCAAATACTCTTTTAATGCGTGGGTTAGTATTGAGTTTTTTTAAAAGCCGGAAGAAAAGTGCGGTGAGGTGCATTGTAAAATGAATGCTGTTGTATTAGAGGAAATCCCACCTGTTCGTTAAATCAGAACTGGAGATTTAAAAGCAGCGAAGTTGTGGTATAGAGAGTCTCAATAGTAGATGCGTTTTTCAATACTTGACTGCAGATTCAAGTTTTTTTTTTTTTCAAGTTTGTGTGGATCATTGCGACAGATTTACATCGCGGTGCGCGGAGGAAGATTATCGTTACGGAAAGTACATCATCAAGAAAGGCACCTCTGTTATGGTGCCTACGTACCAGCTGCACCATGATCCAGAGTACTGGAATGAGCCAGAAAAGTTCGACCCGGAAAGGTGAGTACATGTGGGTGATCTTCGTTCACCTTAAAAACTGTTTTCTCGTTTCCTTGAGCAAAAAACAAAATGACGTTGGACCAAAAGGCATAATGCCTGACAAAGGACGCAACACCCTTGTACAGAGTTCGTGTAGCATTCATAATTGGACAATTATTCAGCAAAAACAGCAAAAACGGCTTGTGCAGTATATGACGTCTCGATACGCTCTACGATGCATTTCGTATGACTGGAAACAACCAACCACCACCAGGGGAACGTGCATAGACCGCGTCTTTGCCAACTTCAAGCTAGATACGATCGAAGAACCATTGGCTCTGCACTTCACGGACCAGAAACCTGTAATAATGAAGGCAAAACGAAATCCACAACTCAACATGGCATGCCATTTAGGACTAATAAACATTGTATATAACTGTACACCGCTTTGTCACTCATTTACATGCGTGAATGGGCAATGTCACGGGTGATTTACGGTAACACCGAACTATCCCCCCAGCTTCGCCCACTCATCATCATTCACTTCGTGGAGATGCGGGGTTTTTTTATTTGAAAATGCCCTGTTGAGCTCATTTTACAAACAGGAATCACCCCATTTCACTTCAACTGTTTTGGAAGTTAAACATACTTTGGGGCGCTTTACGCTCCCGTGAAGTTCAGCATAGTTACGGTTTTTGCATATGGCTCTTTAAAAAAAAACGCCGCAAATACTTGACATTCTCATTTGACTTTGGTCCTTAGAGAAAGCATATGCCCTTGCAATGAAGCGCGATCACCTTTTTGTGATATCGACTATCTGAATTCTTTCTGAATTGCAGATTCAGTCCAGAAAACAAGCACTCAATCAACCCAACCGCCTATCAGCCTTTTGGCCTGGGGCCGCGCATATGCCTCGGGCAGCGCCTAGCGCTTGCCGAGCTGGCCTCAGCGACTGCGCAAGTTCTGCGACACTATTCCATTTCTCTGGGCAAGAGCCAGAAGGTAGGTTGACAATGTAGGCTTCAGATAGGCCACGATAATTATAATAATATGAAGGAATAAGGGTGTCTGCTGTGAATAATGCCTTGTTTGCAAAGGTAGTGAATAATTCCGGTTTTTTAAGACGAAGTGTTTTATGCCGGGATCCACCAAGGTTTCAGTGACGTATTTCCATCACGGATATGACGTTGATAAAATGGGCGCCAGAGGACGAGAAAGAAAGAACTATACGGAAAAGTTGCCCCACCGGAAATCCAACCTACAACTCCCGGTCCGTGACGATAAGCACACCGCGCTGTTCCAACTGAGCTACCGAGACAGCTGCACGCCACGCTACAAACGCGCCTTATATCTCTCACACATTCTCTCTCGCACGCTGCTCTCTGTTGGAGGGCTTGACGGGGCGGTGTGGTGCCGCCGTCTGTGAGCTATAAACGGGAGCAATGCGGCATGACACTTACTAGCGCTGATAGCAAACGAATCGGCAACGACGCAGTTAAAGCTTGGCCTCCGAGATTGGCAATATCAAAGTTCATGGTGAAAGCGTCTCGATACCAGCGAAAAACACTGGCTGCGCTGGAATCGAGGGGTCGCCCTAGACGCAGTCAACGTAAAACCCCTGAATATAGAAAGTAGCGACACTCTCCTCCATATCCTCTCTCAACAGGCCAAATCTCCTCCCCCAACAGGCCAAGCCTCCTCTACATCCTCTCCCAAACGGCCGCAGTGCGGGCGCCGGCCATATAACCCAGATATCGCCACCTTCCTATCAAGAATGCTATGTCACGCTGATAACAGGCGCGATGTTCGTGACTTTTCCCGGGCGGGAGAGGCGGGAGAGGAGGGCGCGCGGCGTGGCTGCTCAGTTCAAAGAAAGACGGTACTTTCCAAAAAATATCCAGGGACTTTAAGTCAACGCAGTTAACCTTGGTTGCGTTCTGTGCCTTTCGCTTCGTGTTAGCAAGTGACGGCTCGTTGTCGTAGTAGTGCAGCTTCTACATGCACCAACGGCGTTTTTCCGCCGCCGACTGCTTCGAGTACGATAGCACCGGCTAATAAAACTGCTGCAATAAATGTTGCAGAAAGGCAACGGTGTCGACGGGCGGATGTCGTGCCTTGGTGGAGCGAGACAGAGGCCAGTGGGAGGTACAACGCGAGCGCGCGTTCGCAGCTCAAGCTACGCACCTATGCATCCAGTATTGCTGAGCGCAGTGTAATAAGGTATATGCACGAACACAGAGCACAGGCGTTGGTTACCGTATTACTCGCGAGCGCAGGTGGTGTCGTTTCGGTCCTGAACTGCATATAGAGTACCAGTGCTTATTATCTGCTTGTTGATCGCATCATTGGGCGGGATTCACGATACGCTGTGTCCAGGTATATGTTAATTTCGCTACCACGACGGTTTCATCATGACCATTGGCGTTAGTCGTCGCGATGGAGATGTGCCACTTGGCGTCAACGTTGGTGCATCGACGTCAAACGGGGCTATAGCTGTCAAACACCACTAGACATTGTACAAACTCTCATATCAATACACAATAAGCACTACTCCTGTGAAGGCACGTTTCGCTTACGTGTTATATCGATTCCTATGACAGAGAGCAGCCATGTTTCTAGGGGCGCAGCTCCTCTTAGTCTAACCTTGTCCCGCGTCAGGCGTAACCGGCAGTATCTCCCTGTGTGATGACGATGACGCTGCCATCACGGCACAGCACATGGAATGTACCCACTATGCGTCATAACGATGACGCTGATGACGATGACGATCGCAATGCCATACAACACATGGCATCGCGATATGGTCTCACATGCATATCGTTTGACCACATGCAACCAACCACCATCCGAGGAACCTGCATCGATCTCGTCTTTGCAAACTTTCGACTAGGACCCATCCAGGAACCGCTCTCCCTCCATTTCACCGACCATAAAGCCGTTATAATGAAGGGGGAACGGAAGCCACGGCTTATGTAAACGGTAACCACGACCAACGAAGAAACGAAAACAAAACGGAAAATGACGGCTCCCGAATAAAATATAAATTTCTTGTATATATACACACAGTGTTTGTCACGTCTTTGATGATGTACAGGGCGAATTTCACGGAAGATTCACGGTTTACCGATGAACCTCCGGAGCTTCGCCCACTCATCATCATTCACTCCGTGGATATGCTGTGATTTTTTTTCTCGTTCTTCACGCTCCCTTGTTTTACATAACTACAATGAATTCTGATGCGTGTTATTGATATCACAATAATTGTGAATGCGTTAGTTTGGATAATTATAGTTACCCTATTCATTATGTATCTCCCATCCTTTCTTAAAATTACAAAGTTGCTGACCCACGATGTCCCTTGTTGCCACGTATAATTCCGGCAGCCATATTTTCATTTGGCCAGAATAAAAATACTTGAGAAAGGTGCGCTTGCAGAACTCCAGATGTTTAATATTAAAATGAACTTAGTGCTACGACGTGCCTTATAGAAATAGCCTGTTTGTGCCGCCTAAAATTTAAAATTTTTACCATTTTTGATTGCTTGCTGTATCTTAAGGCTTTCCGAATCGGAAATATTCACTTAAACTTTCCAGGATAACCATAACTTAGAAATGAAAGCTGTTCGCTCTGGTCACTATTGCGTACGATTAGTATTTCAACATACTATGCTTGCAAACGTTCATTGTGATCATATATACCTGTTCTTGCTTTTTCTTTTCAGCGCGACCTGGAGCTAGACACCTACTCTGTTATGGCCGCACCTAAGGAGAAAGTGTTCATCAGACTGCGTAGGCGCCCCGCAGCGCAGAGTGCTCCGAAATAATCCATCTGAGAAAACGACTGCGTCTGACGGCTGAAATGCGGCTCAGAATTTTTTTCTTCCCTCAGGTTGAACTATGAAGCTGTGATACCACTGTTTGTGTGCATGTTGCAGTAGGAACTCCGCGCTAAGGAGAGTGCTGAAGAAAGAAATCCTCGCGGCCACGAAGAAATCTTTCGTCTCCGGTGAACGTCCTTAAAGTTCCATGCATTCATCCCATCTCGGCAGAAACGATATTTAAGAAAGCATTGCCACAATAAATAAAGTTTCAGGTGGTAATACGCGGCACTTTTTTTCACCCTATGAGCGTCTTGGGAACCCGGAGCTTTGAAGATTGCATCACCGCTGATTCCAGAAGTTCTGACGATTCAGGAGAAGTCTAGGATTACCGCCTATGCTGCAAAAGGATGAAAAAAGGCGCATAATGGAAAGGTGTTAGGTATTTCGCGCCACTCACGCTCAACATTTCCCAAATCGAAAGACAGCCTAATACCGGCACATCAGAACGGCGCACGTGCACAGCACAGGTCGGTAGCAACGCCACTCAGTGAAGACGTAGACAAAGCCGTTTACCAACATGAAGCAACGTGAAACTGAGTAAGTTCAGTGACTTCTTTATTTTTGTTCTGTGAAGTACGAAATGGCGGGCATGTTTTTCCATTTTTGCGACAACGAAATTCTCACGTGAACGAACAAAAGTCGCTTCCCTGAGAACTCGTTATTGAGGGGTCCGACTGTATAGTGTTGCAGTGATTCGGTTAATACATGCAGAATAGTAGTGCGTGTGCGTGGACTTTTCGGGGTCGTAAAGCTATTATATACTCTCTTGATCACATCCTATGGGCATGTCCAGAACTAATACGCAATACTGTTGCTGCGGCCTCCAATGACTGCCTTCGGTCTGGCAGACTGTGCTGCTCGGTTGTGGCCTGGTCCTGCAATTCTGGGCGATCCAGTAAGCAGAGGAACCTGCCGGGTGACACGCTATCTGAGTTAGCTCCTAGGTGGGAGCCCAGCCTAGCAATCTGCGAGAAATTATTAAAGTGATCCTCTCTCTCTCATCCAGTATGCTGTTATTGAATGGATTCTTTAAAAAAAACGCATCTGTGTATCTATGTCTGGCCCTTCCACAAGGACTTTCTCTACCGCAGGATAAGTTTTGTGAAGTCGCAGTACTCGTAGTAGACTGACACACAAAGAACTTCTATGAAGTCCTGAGGGACTAGCCGGGAAGGACCCGCTGAAGCCCTCGGCTCGCCGCTGGCTGCTCCCATGTAGCAATCGGGAGGCCATGCTTCTCCGCTCTTTCGCGGGCCCTCTGGACGGCCGTTGACTGGATATTGAGGGCAGTACTTTCGATGGCGTCTTCCCAGTCCTTTTCGCTGGTGTGTGATGTTTCCCGTAACGAACGACACGGCCAGAGCATATGTTCTAGAGTGCTAAACGCCTCCCCCATATCCGGGCACTGTGGATCGATATCTCCGTTAATCCGGCTTAGGAAACCTCTCGAGGGATATGGCCTCGTCTGACGCATCTAAGCATTCACACCCAAAACTATGCAGAGCTTGAGCTCTGCATTATTTAGGGTGTGGAGGCGGGAAGCGCCGGCGTTCTTCTCTATAGTGAAACACGATCTCGTGAAAGGTTAATAAGGGGTCTGTGTGCCTGACCTTCACCGAATCCAATGTGACGACTGCGTAAGGGAGGGAACTATTCACCACATTCTGTGTGAGTGCCCACAGTACTGTTCACAGAGACAGTCGCTTTGCAACGCGCTTATAAACTGGACGAACGAACTCTTTCAGAAGAATGAATCCTGCACCATCGATCGGACCTAACAGCTCAGAACAAGGCTGTGCAAGCGCTACTGCGCTTCCTCCGTTCAAGTGGCCTCTCAGAACGGCTGTGATATGAACGCCCTGCGTGTGCGTTCATGCGTGTGTGTATATTTTTTTTCGTTTCTATTTTATCTCTCTCTGTGTCCTTTTTACAACGCCCATATCCCCAACCCTGTGCAGGGTAGCAGACCGGTTACTTGTACCAGGGTAACCTCCCTGCGTTTTTCTTTTAATCTATTTATCTATCTATATACAGAAGTCTGACATCATAGACCGAAATGTGTAAATAATATAAACGTAGCCCTACGGTTTGATTTTAGATGCTCGGTAGAGAAAAAAGAGTTTGGACGGAATGAGTCATTCTGTTTTCATGTTAATTGAGGCGCGTGGAACAGTGTTTTATGCAGCTAATTCTTTGAAAAGGTCCCCTACCAGGTCACATAACAAGATTTAGTTAGGTACAGCAAGTTGCGTTCCCTGTGAAGAACATTATACCACAACAATTTTTCAAATTGGTCATTACGAGCTGAGAAAACCAATATTTTTGAAGCGGCACCAAACAATTATGCCCTTGCCACTTGTCCTGTGTGGCCTTCGCAAACCAAATACCACGGCCGCTTGATGAACACACATCCAGCGGCCGTGCAAATACCTTCGCTGCCCTCTCCGGCATCGGAGCCTGATGATCTCATGACAAAAAAGTCACAGTTTCACCGCAAGGGTGAAGCAATGAATGCGATAGCAAAAAATTGTAATGTTATACGAAGTGAGGCTGGCAGCTAACTCTTTTTGGATCCGATCTCACGCAACTCTGGAAAACGCTTGTTTAAGAGAATTCTCTTCGCGTTGAGAGCGCAGCACGTAGAAGGGTACGCCGGCCCGGCCGCCGAGAAGGGGAGATGAGAAGGGGAGATGAGAAGGGGAGATAAAGCGCGCGCCCGCGCCCGCGCTCGTACAATCGAACGTCGCCCCCCCCCCCCCCCGCCCGCTGTCGGCCGCCGAGAAGGGGAGATAACGCGCGCGCCCCCGCTCGTAAAATCGAAGGTCGCTCGAGGGACCCCCCCCTCGCGTCTTTTCACGCTCACGAACGACGGGTGGGCCCGGTTATATATATACATATACATATATGGCAAATGACGCCGACGCGGACGCCGACGCCGACGGCGAAAACCAAGCCGCGAGTGTCCATATAATTGCTATCGCAATAATACACATGAACACCTCATCTGCATGCAAGGTCGCATGAGCGGTGTTGTCGAGTTTTGTCGGCATTCTCTGTGGTCTACTGCCTTTTCCTGCGGAATGGGTACCTCGGTGCACACACGTTTGGAGAATAAATAAATAAACGGAGATGGATAGGTCTCCATCTGTAGCATTCGGAGGGTGATTGCCTGTGGTCTGTTCAAGGCATCGACCCTGGCTGTCCGCGCTGTGGATATCCCAGGTGCACACTTCAGCACATGCTCTGGCAGTGTCACGACTTTCACGGGGGCTCAGGGTCTCCCTCTACGGAGGAAGCCTGGCTCCGGCTTCTCACCAGCTCCGCCAAGGAAGAGCAGCTCGGGGCTGTCCAGAGAGCCCGCGACGTCGCCGAGACTCTCAACCTCCCGGCTCCTTCGTGGGTGCGGCCCGCAGACGGAAGCCCCTGACGGGGGCACTCTTCGTCTTCTCAGGACTAAATAAATGTTCTTTGTCTGTCTGTCTGTCTGTTTGGAGAGGCTGGCACGGATTCTAGATCCTACCATGACACCCCGCGTCGCATCGCTGTAACTGCTGTGATAGACGATGCACCACAAAACGCGTCATGCGTTGTCTGTGCTGGCGTCTGCACGAACGCGGGAACGGCGAGCGCATGAAAGCATGCAATACGGAGGTATATTGTTCTCGCACCTCATTGACATTCAAAGTAAAAAAGAAAAAAAAAACGCACACATTTTGCTTTTGTATTTTAATATTTCTCCTAACATCATTGTATTGATTGAAGGAACACATTACACAAAAAACGCGTGTGACCTCGGAATATTCTCGCAGTGTCACGTGCTACTGTGGACGACGTCCGAGCACAAACTTCCACGTAGAGGAGCCACGCCAGAGCACAGAAAACTACGTAGGGTCATTGTTTTTTGTACATACATCTTCTCCTCCATCTCTGGGCGCTCGCACTCGATATGGAGGTAAAGCGGTGGTCAACTTCAAATTTGAACTACTTCCACGGTACGCGGCGTGGCAAAGTTTGGTGGGCGTGAACGTGAATGTCCAATCTATGCATAGCGCTTGTCAGCTGAAATGCTCAGACTTGGTGAGGGGCACTTTAAAGGACCTCTCACCGAATTTTAGTTACACACTGGAAGAGGTTGAGCGCCCAATTAAGAGCAATATGCCACAAGAATTTTTCTAATCGATCCATTATAAGCTGAAAAAAACCAATGTTTTGAGGCCGCGCGAAAGCATGATGCGAGGAGGCGAGCTTAAACCCTTCCCGCTCGCCCGTGTAGCCTTCGCAAGCCGAATCCCTTCCCTGCCCTCTTTGGCACGCGAGTGGGAGGATCATATGACGCATACCCATGAACACGTCTTGCGCACACAAGGTCAGTCGAGTTTTCCCGGTGTGACAGCAGCGCCAGAGCGCAAAGACTAGAGGATAAAAAAAGCATTAATGAGACGGGGTCTGTCAAAAAAAATTCGGGGACCCTTAAGCTTCGCCTTTAAGAGTTGAACGCGATAGCGATATCCCGTCCCTACTACGTACTTCAATCACTTAGTGCATACTATGTAATGGTTAGTATGGTTTAAACCAGGAGAAATTATGTGCGGCAAATGTGGGAAATGTTTTCGAACTTGCTATGTACCCACTACGTGGTGTTAAGGGGAATACGCGCAGTAAGGTGTGTGCCGTTTGTAATGGGTGGATGGCTTTAAACTATGGAATCGTTATGATAGTCACATATTCTGACGCCCGATGGCAATTTACGCTTGTACCACGCAATATTCCTGGGTTATTACATGTTATATTGCGATACCTATATAAAGGACGCTTGCGTTTGCGAAGCATGGAAGTTATTTTCACTGCATTTCCAAGCAGAGGAAGTTATTTTCACAGTATATCCAAGCAGAGGCATGGCTGTGTGTCGAGAGGCGAGTACGATTAAGCTAGCAGATATCATTAACGATTACGCGCTTGAGGATGTTGGGGAATGCATTTCTAATGGTCATGGTGTCCAATTCACGCATTTTCAAGGGTTGAGTCATGCACGCTTAGATCGCGCCTATGTGTCGCTTGATATTGTACCACTGTGCACGGATTATTGTGTAACTCCTCTATCATTCAGTGACCATTGTTTGGTAATGTTTACCATAGGCAGCAGAAAAGAAAGAAAAAGAAACTTTAATTGGGATTTATGGAAGATCAATAACAAACTCCTTGATGATGATGTTTTCCATACTATACTGATGGAGGCTATAAAAGAGCTTAATTGTGACAACAGCTCAAAAGCTGGACCAATCTGGGAAACTTTTAAACAAAAAATAAAAATGAAAGCAATAGAGAGGTGCACCATACTTAAGCATGAAGGACGCAAAAAATGAGCAACTTTTGCGTTTGAATTTGAAGGCTCTTATTAAAGAAGAGAGCGAAATGCCTGGTGGGTTTAAGCAAGATATTCGTGCGGTGAAAGAAAAGCTAGAGCTTTTAGATATAGAAAAGTTTCATGGGGCAATAATTAGGGCACGAGCGGAGAAAACGGTAACTTCTGAAAGACCCACGAAGCGCGCTCTGGGTATGGAAAAAGAGTCACGCGCAGCGTAATTCAATAACAGAAATTGAGTACAATGGCACAGTAGCAAACGCCAAGGAGGACATCGCGCACGCTTTTCACGAGCATTATAGCAAGCTATTTTCAATAGGGGCTGTAGATCGTGAACGCTTCACAAGTGAATTTTTGACGTTGATGCCGCAGTTAGACGATGAAACTAAAGATAGACTGGAACTCTCAATCTCGGTGGGAGAAGTAGAGAGAGCAATTGACAAATTAAACTGCGGGAAATCTCCTGGTCCGGATGGTCTAAGTGCTGCTTTCTACAAGAAGTTTAAGCAGGAATTATCTCCCGTATTGGCAAACCTTTTTAATGAAGCCTTTGAAGTGAAATCTCTGCCCCCGTCATTTCTGTCTTCCCATACTATCCTCATCCCTAAAACAGATGATTCAAGAAAACTTCGACAGGTGTCAGCGTACCGGCCGATCAGTCTGAGCAACGTAGACTATAAAATTTTAATGAAAATTATGGCACGTAGGCTGCAGGGCGTAATAAAAGATATAGTAGGCCCACATCAAACATGTGGAATAAAGGGAAGAAGCATTTTTTACGAACATTCATAAAGCGAGGTGTGTATTAGAATGCACTGATATCATGGGCTCTGCGGTCGCCATGCTTCAGGTGGACTTTGAGAAAGCCTTCGATCGCGTGCCGCATGACTTGCTTATAGCCGTATTAGAGCACGTTAACGTAGGTAAAGTAATAATAGAAGCCGTTAAGATGGCATATACGGGATGTACTACTCGTCTGATTGTTAACAAAGAGTTAGGAAAGTCTATAGTATTGCAGCGATCCGTGCGCCAAAGGGGGCCCCGCTCTCTCCCTTGCTTTTTTGCATCTTCATTGAGAGCTTTTGCCTACGTATCATACGCAGCAACGAGATCAGAGAGGGTTCAGGCTTCATGCATGCGAAGTGCGCTTGCTAGCGTATGCTGATGACATTGCGATATTTTGTACAAACCTCGAAAGTATTGCAGAAACAGTTAACATAGCAAAACGCTTTTGTGAGGTCAGTGGAAGCGCGGTCAACTGGGGAAAATGTCTTGGCTTCTGGCATGGAAATTGGGAACTCACATTAAACTACTTCCTCAGCATTCAATGGGTGACAACACCGGTGAAATACTTGGGCGTACCCCTGGAAAACTACAGCGACAGTGATCCTTATTGGCGCAGACAAGCAGTTGAAATCCGTGAAAAGGCAGAAAAGTGCAAGGGCAGAGATTTATCTATTTTTGCTCGCGCGACCATTTGCAACCTATTCTTTATTACTAAGCTGTGGTATGTGTTGCAAGTATTGCACTGCTCTCGAATGAATGTGCAGAAACTTCATCGTATTTTTTCCATGTTTATTTGGTGTTCCAATTGGGAGAAAACAAGCCGGACAAACCTGTTTCGACGTGTGCGAGACGGTGGTTTGGGTTTGTCACATTTGTTTCTGCGGCAGCTTGTAAACCGCTTCTTGTACCTACGCGATGTCCAGGACCCTTTCTTGCGTACAGTTTGCCAAGTGCGCTTGGCTAGTGCTTTGCCCGAGTTTGTCGTGTCTTCCGTCAGATTGGAAGGCCGAACACAAGGCTACTTTAAAGAGATCATCGAGTCACTTCGTTTCCTGAAGGCCCGATTTTCTTTTGAATATTTAAGCACAGTTTCCCGTAAAAAATTATATCAGGACTTGTTGTTGTGATGTTGTTCTTCCAATTCCACTGTATCGATCTTATTACTGCCGTGGAACATGGAGCAAAGTGTTAAAGCGCGTTAAAAGCATGCCTGTGCGTCCGGGGGGTCAAAACATTCTTCTTCAAGCTTCATGCTGGTGTCTTGCCAGTAAAGACATGGTTGTCTGGCAAAGGGTTATGCGTTCCGTGGGGGTGACCACTGCTTTTTATGTCGCAAGCCGGAAACCGTTGAACATGTTTTTCTTGATTGTTGGGATGGGGGTGTTCTTCTGGGATGTCCTGCAAAGGACATTAAAGAAAAGATTTCCCGCTGGACGCACAGGGAATAAGGTATCTTGCCATTGAAAACGAGGATGGATTTCCGTATGACGTCGTCATGTTATTGGCTCTGCATAGCATTTGGAGGTCACGCATGGCTGTACGTCATGCCGACGTCGATGCTCGACGAGCTATAGAATACTTTCGAGAGTCCCTGACTTCGTTTGTGGAATTGCAAAAATTGGAAAAGAATGTACCGGATTGGGTACCTCGCATGGAAGCTCTTTTTGCACGTGAAACAATTGTAAAAAGTGTGTACGTCCTTTTTAATTTTGAAAACTGAAGTACTGCAATAAAGAAAAAAAAAGAGGCATGGCTGTGTGGTAGAACACCTGCTTGCCACGCAGACGACCCGGGTTCGATCCTCACTCAGACCCCGAAAATTTTTATTATTTATTTTATTTGCATCTTTCTCGATTTTTCGGTCACGGACAAGATGATGATTTTTTCGCTCACAACCAACGACGCCGACGCCGACACCGACGCCGACGCCGGAATTTCTGCGAAACGAGCTCTTTAACGCTGTCGCGTTAAAATTGAACGCGATGCGCGCGTTTCCCTCCCTCTATGAGAGTGGGCGGATTGTGGTCGTTCTACAAGGGTATAGTGAACTACAACCAACATCCTAGTGGTGCGAACGGAGGAGCGTTGCAACGCAGCGGCTGAGGCAGAATGCCTGCTCCTCGCCGCAAGGGGCGCGGTTCCGCCTTTCCCTAGCGTTCCGACGCGGTTTTTTTTTCTTTTTTTTTTCTTTCTTTTTTGTGGCGAGCGTCCAGCGTGGCCTGCGGTGAGGAGGAGGAGGAAAAAAGCCTTTATTGGAACTGGCGATTCCAGAAAGTCCTTATCCCCACCGGGCTGGTCGACATCCCTAGTCCGGGACGTCATTAGTCGAAGCCGCTGCCCGAGCCCGCTGGACCAGAGTTCGCTGTGCCTCTAGTTCTGAGCTGTTGAGCAGGGTCGCCTCCCAGTCCTGTTTGGTGGGGTTGGGGATTGGGGTTAATTTTGGGTTCAGTTGGCAGGCCCAGACCATATGGTAAGTGTCGGCCACTTCATCACAGTACTGGCACTGCCCACTTATTTTCGGGTCGTAATGTTTCAGTACGGCTGGACAGAGCAGCGTGTTTGTCTGTAGGCGCCGCAGGACGCGCTCCTCCATTTTCGAGAGTCCCTTCGCTGGTGCGGGATACAAGCGGCGTTGTTCTGTGTAGTAGTCTCTGATTTCTCGGAACCGTGTTAAAGGTGAGACGACGTGAGTTGGCTCGGCGTCTCACCGGTGTTGGAAATGTGGTAGCCGCGCCGTAGTAGACGCCGCTACAGTGAACTCTAAAAAAATATAATAAAAATTACGTTTCACTACAGACGCCGCCACACCGACGCGGGGAAACGCAGACAAGCGCATGCAGCAACGCCGGCGGAAGCGTCGGTGCCACTAGGGAAAGTTGCAGCGGCGCCACCTGGATTTTTCTGTGCCAAATGGCACGCCCGAACCCTCCCGTTCACGCCACTAGGATGTTGGTTCTAGTTCAAGCGAGGACTGGCGTCGTTTTTCTTGCGAAACGGCGTTCTCACGAAGAAGAATTTCTCGCCACTTCGAGCAAACTACCTCCTCGTCGTGCCTTCAGCATTGCGACCAGAGATCCTGCAGGCTCTACACGACGACCCGACGGCTGGACACCTCGGACTTTCCCGCACGCTCGCCAGAGTACAAGAAAAGTACTACTGGCCGCGCCTTGCCGCCGACGTCTCTCCCTATGTAAGGACGTGCAGAGACTGTCAGCGACCTCCTGGGGCCCCCAGGACCTCCTGGGGCCGTTCCCAACGTCGACTTGCGGAAATAAATGGATCGTCGTGGCTACCGACTACCTCACCCGCTACGCCGAAACAAAAGCCCTGCCCAAAGGCAGTGCCACCGTGGTAGCCAAGTTCTTCGTTGAGAACATCGTCCTTCAACACGGCGCCCCAGAGGTTCTCATCACCGACAGAGGTACGGGGTTTTACGGCTGACCTAACCCAGGCGATCTTGGCATACAGCCACACAAGCCACCGCCGGACCACTGCGTACCACCCACAGACCAACGGCCTGACCGAGCGTCTAAATAAGACCATCGCCGACATGCTGGCCATGTACGTCGACGTCGAACACAAGACGTGGGACGCCATCCTTCCGTACGTGACCTTCGCATACAACACGGCCGTGCAAGAAACGACGCAGATGACGCCATACAAGTTGGTCTACGGACGGAGCCCGGCAACGACACTCGACGCCATGTTACCAAACGTGACGGACGAGGAAAACATCGACGGGACCACCTACCTACAGCGCGCCGAAGAAGCACGACAGCTCGCCCGCCTGCGGATCAAGAATCAGCAGACGACTGACAGCCGCCGCTACAATCTTCGACGACGCTTCGTGGAATACCAGCCCGGCGACCGCGTTTGGGTGTGGACGCCGATACGACGACGTGGACTTAGTGAAAAACTTCTGCGACGATACTTCGGACCGTACAGGGTGCTTCGACGTCTCGGCACACTTGACTACGAGGTTGTCCCCGACAGCATTTCGAACTCTCAACGGCGCCGTGCGCGACCCGAAGTCGTCCATGTCGTGCGCCTCAAGCCGTTTTACGCGCAGTAGTGAACCTGAGGACTGTACTTTTTTTTTCATTGGACTTTCTTGCTTGTGCGTATTGTTTATTCAGCTTTCTTGATTTATTGTCGTTATTTACTGTTGCATGTATTTTTCCCATGTGTTCTGTTCTAAGCATCGGGACGATGCCTTTTCAGAGGGGGGCATTGCCACGCGCGTTTCTTTTACTGTATTCGGTTTTCGCCCACAAAGACTATCAGCAGTACTCGGCGCAGACCGCGCCTTAGTATTCCAGAAGCTTCTCGGTTGTAGTAGATCGTTTTGTTAAGATTGCACGCAAGACGCTAACACTCAAGATTATTCCAGAGCTTGCGCGACGACGAGTGATATGGCTAGAATGTTCGACGCGTGATGTATAAAAGCCGGCGCGCTCCAACGATGATCAGTTGATCGACGGCCGACGCTCTGTTCGCCGCTATCAGTGCCAGCGTGTATTGCTGTAATCTTACTTTCCGTTTACCGGCCACAAGTTCGGCCTAATAAACAGTTTCATCTTCGACACGTCGCCTGCTGCCTTCGTCGACGTCACGGCCACGTGACACTATATACACGGGGGACGAGTGCGCGCGTCTGTTTTCTGCGTGCGCCTAACGAGTAAGTGCGAGCGACGCAGCTCCCTCGGGTCAGTGGACGGTGCCTATGACCTGCACGAACCAGCCCGAGCCCCCCGAGACACGAGCCGTGTGGTGGCGTTTATGATGGCGGCGTTCTCTGCACTTCGTCTCTGCAAGCTATGCCGAATGCGTGCTTGCCGATCACTTGAGTTTCAACACAATACTAAGCATGTAATCTGCGACATTAATACGGACGCAAGACTAGCGGTGTGCCGCATGAACATTTAGTTAGACGCGGGAGAAAAACTGAGCCTAATGAGCGCGGGAACGCGGTATGGGCACACTGCGCTTGCACAGGCGGCGCCTCCAACGCGGCGGCGTTCAGCGCCAACGCGACCGTTTCCGCGTCGCTGGGGTGATAGCGTTCCCTCCCAGACCGCACGCGGGGGCTGCTTTCGCAAGCATGGTGTCGTCTACTTGCGTTCCTCTGCAACTGCTGGCTGGTTTTGTGAGCGTGGAAGGTTTGAATAAATGTTTAGGACGAGCAAACATTGATAAAGGAAATATTCTGTACCAGGTAGGTCGTGTACATAATGTTAAACAACTTGTCTTTGCGGATGGAAACGCAGTGACAGGTCGGTGTGTGCCCCAAACACGCATCAACGCTCCATCGAAGATCATCAAGTTGATAGTAAGCAAGAAATTTTATTCAATGATCTCGTTTTATTTCATTCCATTTTGTTGTTTTGAAGCTCTGTCGAAACAGATGCGCCATTGACGCGACCTGCGTGCGACTGAAGAGCAGGCATAGCCGGCAAGCGCAAGCACGTTGTGGCAGTGGCCGTGTATACCTGTAGAGATTTGAGAGCGAATCAAAAACAAGTCATGCGAGAGTCCCATGAGAGTCATGTGAGCACCAGTTACAACCATAATAAAACAAAAATACTGTCGAGATGTAGAAAACTGACTTGAGCACGACGTTTATTTAGGTTATTTAAAGTTAAGAAAAATAACATACGAGCATCAAAAGCGCAAAACAGGTACATTAGTCTTAAAAACAGAAACTGTGAATCAAATATGTCTAGAACGAAATGAAAAATTGGGGGGACCCTTAATCTTCGCCTTTAAGAGTTGAACGCGATAGCGATATCCTGTCCCGAGTGCCTACTTCAACCACTTAGTGCATACTTGCTATGCACCCACTACGTGGTGTTAAGGGAATACGCGCAGTAAGGTGTGTGCCGTTTCTAATGGGTGGCCGGCTCTAAACTACGAAATCGTTATGATAGTCACATATTCTGACGGCCGATGGCAATGTGCGCTTGTACCACGCAGTATTCCTGGGATATTACATGTTATATTGCGACGCCTATATAAAGGACGCTTGCGTTTGCGAAGCATGAAAGTTATTTTCACTGCATTTCCAAGCAGAGGAAGTTCTTTTCACTATATTTCCAAGCAGAGGCATGGCTGTGTGGTAGAACACCTGCTTGCCACGCAGGCGGCCCGGGTTCGATCCTCACTCGGACCCGAAAGTTTTTATTATTTATTTTATTTGCATCTTTCTCGATTTTTCGGTCACGGTCAAGATGATGATTTTTCGCTCACAACCAACGACGCCGACACCGACGCCGAAGCCGGAATTTCTGCGAAGCGAGTTCTTTAACGCTATCGCGTTAACATTCATTGCTGTCAAGCCTAAACAACGTGCAAAACGTGCATAAATGTCACTGCACCTTTCGCAGCGTTCTCATGAGTGAGCTGTTCCAGCCTTCTTCTAAGGGGATGGAAAAAAATCGTTCGGTGGCAGGCTGGTTGCTCCTGTTCACTGGCCTTAGCATTACCCACGAAATGCTTACGGCAACTTCTGCTATTTTCTGTGTTCTTCCAGATTGTTCCATCAACGCTGCGCGTGAAATAAGAACGAGAATTAAACAATCTCTTCGCGATACCGATTCAGCGTGTAAACAAGTACATCGCAATTTGGAGACCATGATTAATGGGTGTATCGCAATTAAGGCAGGTCTGAGACACTGTTTCATTCCATGGGCGCCTCTCCCATGGAATAAGCGTTACACTCTGCGCCGAATAAAATGACAAAAAGTCTTACTTGTCACGCCGAACAAATTGTATCCAACGTTGGCGTCTCTCCATCTCCCAGAGCGCCTTCGGCGAGCGGTAAAGCTTTCTTCCAGGTGAATTGATGTAGGTATTGTGACAGCCAACAACACAACAAACATTGTTGCTGCGACGCTGAGCCATGGAACAACCGCCAATGAAGAAACATTTTGCAAAATTGCGGAAAAACACGGAGGAGCTGGCATGAATGCTGCCACCGGCCGCGGCGTTTCGAAGCTTCTATCACCCCACGGACGCGCGCGCCGCCGCTAGAGGCGTTCCCATCAGCGGAGAATTAGAAGCGCAGTGTGCCCATAAAATTAGTACGCAGTAATGGGTAGCGTCTGCACGACGAGCAAAGCGCGAAAACACGAACGCATGCGAAACGGAGGTATATTAAGGCCAAGCCCCATATGCGCGAAAATGCACGCGACAGCGACGAGAGAGAGAGATGAAAACATTTATTGTGAAAAAAAAAGAGAGAGAGTTTGGGGGCCAAAGCATGACCCCGCTACATGGTCGGCGTCCCTAGTCCGGGACACCACATGACGAGGCCCCGACTCGCGCCCGTCCCACCAGAGTCCGTTGGGACTCCAGCGAGGAGCAGTTGAGAAGGGCAGTCTCCCATGCCTCTCGGGAAGGGGTAGAAGAAGGGGGCAGGTGGGGATTTTTTGTACATGCCCACACCATGTGGAAGATATCACAAGCCTCCCAACAGTGTGGGCACCGCCCATCCGTGTTCGGGTCGAAGTGCTTTAGTATGGCAGGACAGAGTAGAGTTCCTGTCTGCAGGCGCCTTAATGTTCTCTCATCCGCCTTACTCAGCCCCTTTGCAGGAGCCGGGAAAAGGCGGTGAGTGTCGCGATAATGCGAAATAATTTCTTTAAACCGCAGCAGCGGTGTATTGGCCTCCGAGTCATAAGAGCTGGGGTGAGGAGCCCGGTGGGTAAGCGCTCGGGCAGCCGCGTCAGCGGCCTCATTACCTCGTAAACCCTGATGTCCAGGAGCCCAAATTATTCGTTTCGTGGTTGGATCAGTGGCAGCCCGTCTTAGAATATGGCTGGCTAAGGGGGGATATCTCCCCCTGCTAAGTAATGGGCACACGCTTTTTTGGAATCCGTTATTATAGTCTTCGAATTGGGATCCGCGGCAGCAAGTGCTATCGCTACTTCCTCAGCCCGCCCTGAATTATGTGCTCGAAAGGAGAGCCCGTTGACGTGCTTGCCCTGGTGAATTACAGCGGCCGTGTAAAATCCCTTGGGCGTCGGCCCTGCTACGTCTACGTAATAAACACCAGGTCGGGAGCCGTGTTGTCTTTCAAGCGCCCGAGCCCGCGCTTGTCGCCTGTTTTCATGCGTGTGCGTGTCCATGTTACTGGGGACCGGAGAGACCCAGAGCATATGGCGCCACAGTTCTCGAACACGCTCCGCATCCTCTGGAGTGCAAGTGTGTTGGATATGTAAGCGGCTGAGCAGGCGGCGCCCGGCGACAGTTTGCATGAGCCGCGTATAATGCTTTATGAGGTGGGCCTCTCGCAACTCCTGGTAGGAGTTGAGCACACCCAACGCTCTGAGTTTGGTGTTGGAGGTAGCCACTGGGAGATCCAGAGCTCGTTTTGTAGGACAGCGACGAGCGACGATATGAGCGACGAAACTAATGGCCGTTCGCGCGACGTGCCGCTTGGTCGATATCGCGCGATCGCTCGCTTTTTCAGTTTTTGGAACCTGTCGCCCGGTGCTGTGGTGAAGCAGCCAATAGCAAAACACCGAAACAGGATGTACTACATCATTGACGTGCTGCTGGTTGTTGCCACTTGGTTATCGACGCCCACCAGCAACAACGTTCATAAACATGTCCGACGGCAACGAGCGCAACGTTGACGTCGTTGAACGCAAACGTTCATTATGGGACCTCAGGGATAGGGACTACAAGTCCCGCGCCGTCTGTGACGCGGCTTGGCGGCATGTAGCAGCACTGATGAGATCGAAACAGATGAGACAATCAACATTTTATGTACCATTATGCAACAAAACACAGTATTTTACAATGCGTGCCGCTGACGACGCGCCACTTTTGGTACGAGTAAACGCCCTCATGCCGGAAACAGCGGAGATCGCCCACCGATGCAGTCGCGTGAATGGGGTTTGTTTGCCCATGCAAGCAACCGCGAAGGTGATCTACGTGTCGTCGCTGTCGCGTACATTTTCGCGCATATGGGGGTTTGGCCTTTAGTGTCGCATCTCACTGCGATTCGCAGTAAAAATTAAAAATAGAAAATGCACACATTGTGTTTTTGTGTTTTATTATTGCTCTCAAGTTCTATTCATCCATTCGAGGAACAAATTACCCAAACTACACGTCGTGTCCAATAATTATAGAAGTGTCACGCGCTACTGTTGGCGATGTCAAAGTACAGTCGTCTACGTAGAGGAGCGACGTCACAGCACCACCGTCTCCGCAGGGCCATTCTATCGTGTACGTCATCCCCTCATTCTCTGGGAGCGCGCCCGCGAGAAGAAGGGAAGACAGCGTTCAGCTTGAAATTTGACCCATTCCCGCGGCGCGTGGCGTTACAAATTTTGGCAGACGTGATCGTTAATGCCCAGTGTATGCATTGCGCTCATAAGCTGAAAAAATTGAAGGACACTTCGTACATTCCAAAGTGTGTTCGGCGAAAGTGTGTGGCCATTCCACTGACTATGCCATGTCTTTTTTTCTTTTACACTCTCAGTGGGATAACACACAAACCGAATGTGTGCGTGCTTTCTTTTTTATTTTTTTTACCGCGAATCGCAGCGAGACGCGAGAATAATCTTCCTCCGTTTGCATGCGTTAAGGCTGGTTCACACCGGCGACCGGTCGCGCGACCAAGTTAGTAGCTTTGCGACTGGTCGCAAACGGTCGCAAACAGTCGCTTTGGTCGCAAAGCGACTGCTTTGACTCAGTCGCTCGCTCGCGCGACCTTTCAGTCGCGCGACTGCAGTCGCAGGACGGCTTGAATCAATCAGCGAAGCCCAGAAGTGATGTCAGCTTTTGTTTACACCGGGCCCATTGCTTTTTTTTATTGTGCTCGCCCACTGCCGCCGCGTCGCGTCACGTCGTCTGCTCGGCGTCCGTCTGCGCGCACGCGAGCGAAAGCAAGCAGACGGCAGCGCCGGAAAGGTCAACATGGCGACACCTGTTTATGCAGTTTCCTTCCGCATCGAACGTATCATGTCGTCGTCCTGCGCTGTGTGGCCCGTAAGTTCGCAACCTACGCATTTATTTACTTTATATTTACGTCCTGAAGCTTCGAGAGCAATGTATTCGTCGGTACTTTGCAGTGTTTCCAAGATTCATTCGCGGATTCTTGGAGACAAGGCTTATCAGGCAGGGCTGAAGAACACGGCCAATCTCAATAAAAAAGACAGAAAATACCTGATGCTTTGTCCCCAGCGTGAGAAGACAAGAAGCGATAGCTGATTTCCCCATTTATTCATTGCTGTGAAGAGAGTGGGCGAGTAGCAACCTCGATTTCCGATCGAAGCGGGCGGTCGCGTCTGCATGGGTGCTGCCATGTTGGCTTCTAGCCCCAGCTACTGCGCGGCCAGTCGCAAAGCGACTAACTTGGTCGCGCGACCAGTCGCCGGTGTGAATCAGCCCTTAGTATTTTCTCGCGCTTTGCGCATCGCGCGAACACCAGCCGCGTTCCAGCGCTTAAATTGACAAACTCTTTGTAAATTCGAAAGTGTATTCCGTGGACGCATGTGTCCATTGAGACGGCGTCGGTCAGAATGATTGCAAGGGCTGGGCACAGCGACGCTACGCAAGCAAAGCGCGAGCGCTGCAGAGTCCGACGCGACCGACGTCCGTTTGCGCACCCCGGCGGCCACCTGATTCCGTGCCAAATCTCGGATGGACAGACGGACGGACGGACAGACGGACAAACGGACGGACAGACGGACGGACACACGGACAAACGGACGGACGGATGGACAGACGGACGGACGGGCGAACGGACGGACGGACGGAAAGACGGACGGACGGACGGACGGACAGACGGAAGGACGGACGGACGGACGGACAAACGGACGGACGGACGGACGGACGGACGGACAAACGGACGGACGGACGGACGGACGGACAAACGGACGGACGGTCGGACGGACGGACGGCCGGACGGACAAACGGACGGACAGACGGACGGACAGACGAACGGACGGACGGACAGACGGACGGACAGACGGACGGAGGGACGGACGGACGGACGGACGGACGGGCAGACGGACGCAGGGACGGACGGACGGACGCAGGGACGGACGGACGGACGGACGGACGGAGGGACAGACGGACGGACGGACGGACGGACGGACGGACGGACGGACGGACGGACGGACGGACAAACGGACGGACGTGAGCATGACACATTAAAGGCTTTCGCCTTAATATTACAGCAGGTAACGTGTGTTTACTACACAGCAAAATGAGAGTGTACGAATTCGGAACCCTACGGGCCGTAAACTATTACGATAATGCATTTAAGGAAAAGAAGAATGTACCTTTTAAAGCCATTATTCCACATGCGACAGAGCTTTATCTAGTTAATTGTTTAAAAAAAAAGCCTTGTTGTCCTCCCTAGTAGGCAACGACGCGTAAATGACTACAGGGCATTTTGATAAAATTTGAAAATGCAACGGTGCAATAAGTTATTGCTGAAAGGTAACGGCATCAATCCAAAGAACATAAAGGATGCGCAGGATGGTGAGGCTTCTATCGTGGTGATGGATGTTTGTTTTTCTGAAGAAAAATGTGTTCCTATCGTTCACTGCATTTGAGCCTATACTTGTGACCTATGCGATGCTTACTATGTATACTTGGTGGTAGCCGTCTTTCTGCCTCTTTGGGTTCATTGCAGATGTCGTGCGATTCTGCATTGGAATATTGTCCAATAAAACCATGGAAATCTCGTAGTGGAGTGCCTACTCGGAGCGAGTGAGTGAATAACTCTTAAGGCGAAAGCCTTTATTGTCTCATGCTCACGTCCGTCCGTCCGTCCGTCCGTCCATCCGTCATTACGTCCGTCCGTCCGTCCTTCCCTCCGTCCGAGCCCTGGCATGGTGTCATGGCCGCCGGGGTGCGCAAACGGACGCCGGTCGCGTCGGACTCTACAGCACTCGCGCTTTGCTTGCGTAGCGTCGCTGTGCAATCATTCTGACCGACCCCGTCTCAATGGACACAGGGGTCCGTATACACACTTTGGAATTTACAAAGTGTCCGTCAATTTAAGCGCTGGAACGCTGATGGCGTTTGCACGATGCGCAAAGCTCGAGAAAATACTAACGCATGCGAACGGAGGAAGATTAGTCTCGCGTCTCGCTGTGATTCGCGGTAAAACATTAAAAAAGAAAACACGCACACATTCGGTTTGTGTTTTATCCCACTGAGAGTGTAATACTCCATCTCCCGCTAAAGGGAACCATGTGTAGATGTGAAGCAGCGGGCGCTAACGCTTACACTGGCGGCGGCGTTGACGCTGGCGCTCATCGCAGCGTTGCGCAGGAGAGAAAACTGGGGAGGCGCAAAGCAGGCAGTGATGGAGCAGTGTTTCCTACTGGAACATGCCAATCGCTGCTAATGGGCAATGAGAGACAGAAGACTCCGATTGGACACAGAGACCCACACTCCGCTTTTAGTTAACGCGCACGCTGCGAATTTTTATTGTTCAGCAACGCACAGGAGAAATCTCCCACCAGCACCACCTTGGAGGTCAAGATCCATTGCCATATATACGGGGTGGCCAGTGAACGGTTGTGCAGCGCGAGCAGTCGGTTTTTTCAACCAAGAAACTCGCTAGCAGACGCTGCCTGCGTCGGCGTCGCGAGGCGAGAGAGGGGGAGCGTAGGAGAGGAGAGAGAGGCGGTGACACGCATGCGCAGTGGGAGTGTGAACGCCGAGGGCAGGGATGCGTAGAGGAGAGAGGGGGGGGAGCGTAGGAGAGGAGAGAGAGGGGGGACGCGCATGCGCAGTGGGAGTGTAGACGCCGCGGGCAGGGATGCCTAGAGGAGAGAGGGGGAGTGGGAGAGAGGAGGGGAGGCGCATGCGCAGTGAGGGTGTGGCTGCCGCGGGGAGGGGATGCCTAGAGGAGAGAGAGGGGGAGAGGAGGTTTTTTTTATTTTTTATTTTTTTTAAAGGGTTTGCGCATGCGCAGCAAGGGTGGGCACGCGGCACACCACCACCACCACCACCGGATTAAGCTTCGCCGTAAGATGCTTCACATCTAAAAGATAAAATACATGGCATAGTCAGTGGAATGGCCACACGCTTTCGCCGAACACACTTTGGAATGCACAAAGTGTCCTTCAATTTTAGGGGCGAAGCTCCTAGGGTGTGGGTCTGTCCCTCCTCTGTAGTTGTCGTAGTAGTAGTAGGTAGGTAGGTAGATAGCCACGTATAGTGGAATGTACCCACTCCACGTGATAAAGATGACGATGACGCAGTATAGTGGAATGTACCAACTACTCCGACTACACGTGATAACGATGAAGTATAAGCGCGTTCCAGTATAGTGGAATGTACCCACTACACGTGATAACGATGACGATGACGCTGAAATATAAGCGCGTTCCAGACCACACATTATCTTTCTGCCATGGATGAAAACGATCGAGCTTCGCCCACTCATCATCATTTACTTCGTGGATATGGCGTGATTTTTTTTTTTGTCCTTCGGACTCACTCGTACTCAGACTCACGTAAGATTTCCTCAAGCGGTCTCACTCGGACTCAGATTCACCAAACTATCACTCACCCTGAATCACTCAGACTCAGACTCACGGCTCGATCTGAGTTTGGGTGAGTCTGATTGACTGACTGAGTAGACTCATGAGTGAGTTTGCCGTCCTGTGGGCGGAGGAGAAAACGCCGGAGATACCAACGAAAAGCATTATGGCATGCTGCTTAATTAGCATCAGAAGATAATGAATATTCCCTTTTAAAGTATTCCATTTCTACCAAGCATAAGGTACATCTAAATCAATGATAATGCCCGTATACCTTGGTTATGAAATTTGAAGCATTTCTTTGCGTAACGCAGGCGCTTTTAGCATGTTTATCTATCTATCTATCTATCTATCTATCTATCTATCTATCTATCTATCTATCTATCTATCTATCTATCTATCTATCTATCTATCTATCTATCTATCTATCTATCTATCTATCTATCTATCTATCTATCTATCTATCTATCTATCTATCTATCTAGCCGCCTACGTCAGCTTGCTCTCATGATCACCCCCCTTAACTTGGGGTGAACCAAAATTGTGTGGGAGGGTTAGGTGGTTTGACGAATATGATTCGCACGTCATGACATATATAATGTGGCAATCCCGTCGCGTACGTCGTCAAAGTCTTTCCTCCTGACACGTGTGGCACATACCCGTATACCACGGACGCGTATTTGCCACAGGTATACGGGTATGTGCCACAGATAATTCACAGTTCACCATCCATCCATCCATCTACCCAGACATTGGTAATTTCAACGCGAGAGGGTTAAGAAAAAAGCCGACATGGGCAGCGTTGACCCGACGAATGCAAATAATAAATGCCAGGATTCCAGCAGAAATCGAACCCCAGCATTTTGCGAGGCAATCAAGTATTCAACCTCAGATCCACGCCACGTCTGGGAACAGCTTTTCAAATATACCCTAACATTCATGAAAAGTCAACTGCAGCTGCAGTGCTGGCTATCGAATTTATTCAACATTACATATGCACTCCTATGATACAGCCGTCACGTCGGGTTAACATCAATTGTAGTTAAGCGCCATCTACTGAAGCTGATTTGTGTAGGAGTGTCCAGGGCCACCATCCTCGCGAGCACAAGCGCTATGTTTCAGCTTACCGCTTCTGGCACTGCTGATACCCATGTTGCTGTTGGCATCGTTACGTAACTGTAAACAACTGGTTATATAAAACATCTGCGACTGGTCATCATAAGTATTTGCATGCAACATTTGTAGATATCTTCAGTGTCATTTAGTAACGCTTCGCTTAATACAAAAATTACAACACAGTCACCTTCCTTCTGCATGCTTCGCCTAACATCGATTCCCAAGGTACGCGGGATCTGCCGAAATTTTACATATTTCGGTCTCTAAGAGCCAACTTTTGTCAGCTGAGCTTTCCGGCTGCTGCAGCTTATGCCAACTTTATGGTTGGAGGACAACACAGACGGCGAACGTGAAGTGCTCCTCCCTTTTCGACACACCATATTACAGAACTTAATGTTTTCGCACCAACTTTGCTATTTTCATTGACACAGATACTTACGTGTTTCTAATATGCGTAAGACGATTGGAACCGCGTGTGAAGCACAATGAAGACCGAGATACAAATGAATCGGCAAGAATCATAGAACTACATGTAAAAAGACCTGGTGTCACCTGCTCACATGCAACACGTTTACCCTGATTTGTATAACTCATGCAAGTAGCGCCAACTGGTAACACCAATGCATACTTTCTGGGAGTGTCCAGCACTAAATGGCCAAACTAGGGACGCAACCTCCACCTACGGGCGTGTTGGCGGGTCGCGCCACTCACCTCGGACGGACAGACGGACGGACGGAGAGACGGACGGAGGGAAAGACGGACGGACAAATGGACGGACGAACGGACGGACGGACGGACGGACGGACGGACGGACGGACGACCAAATGCGATATAATTTCATGGGCTTATTTGTGAACGTAGAGGGCCTCAACCCACATAACAAAGATTATGATCGAAATTTGAGTGTCAAGGGCCCTTTCCTATGCGTTCTTGAATCTTCTCTTATTTGCCCGTCGTCTTCTCGCATGACTGACAGAGGTGTCCACTCTCCGAGGTCGGTATCTTCCACGGTGCACTACGGTCTTGAAAAAGCGCTCAAGACGGAAGCTGATTCGTTTCAAAGTTCGCTTCACATTACAACGAATGCCTTCATTGATGACGTCGCACAGCTCTGACACACGGCGATTAGCAAGCGCGAGATTCAATCCGCCGAAATTGCCATAACATGCGAAGGAAGAAAACACGAAAATATTTCGTGGGGGCGTTTCATATCACTACAGCGTGGGTGTGCGCCAAAAGTTAAGGCTCTACATCTACATGGACAGCAGACAGCCCTGCGAGCGCGTTTTCTTGCAGTAGCATCAAAGCACCCCCCCTCCCCCTCCCCATATAATCCATCCTCCCTTACTCCCGCTGTTCCCAGAATGGGTGCCACGAAAAAATAAAAATACATACGCGAGAGATACCAAAAGTAACAGCAAGTTACGTATTCTTCGCGCATTACAGTTATGTAGAACGCCACAAACGAAAGAAGGGGAATTTCTTCGCCAGCAGGCAAAAAAAAAGTGTTCAACGCTCGCCGTCATGTCTTCGAGCGGGGCTGACTAACTCTCCCAGGTTTAAATGCGCAGGTACACCCGATAATGTGGACGGGGGGAATACCGCCGCCGCAGCTCAATTTGTAGAGCATTGGGCTGCATTACTCGAAGGTAGCAGGTTTCTTCCCTGCCGGCGGTGAAGCTGTCTATTCGTCCACATCAATTTATTTTCATTAATACCACAACTACCGCAAATAACATTCCCCTGTCCTTTCCTTGGCTCCTTGTCTCTTGGCTCTACAACAGTTATACAAAAACGCCCACAAATAAATTTTGTTGAGTAATCAATTTCAATATTCATTCTTCCTGAATGGTGTCAATCCCTTCCTCCCCTATACAGGGTGTTTCAAGAAATGTGTCCACTATTTTTTTAAAAATCAGGAAAATGCGGTATTTGCTCACTGTCTTCACAGTTGGGTTTACTGTAGCGGCAGGCATCTTAAGATGGTTGAAGACATGATTTGGAGCAGTAATTAGGAAAGTTTAATTAATTAACTGTTTAATCAGCGGAGTTAGGTCCTTAAGTCCAATGGGAGAATTGAAGTCCTTCATGCGAAAAACCCGTTTCAGCATTTAGATTTCGAAAAAGCGGCCTCTATTAATTATTGTGGCGTAATGAAGCTCAGGTAAATTCAGCGACCAAACCGAAACCGAAACGCGGAAGAGCGCAACTGCCACATTCGTCTGAGACGTCCACAATGAGTGAACGTCGTTATATCAACCATTAATTAAGTTCTTGGTGTGAGTGGTGTGGGCTGCGCTTGCAGTAGTAGCACGTGCTGCACGCATGACGCTCATACGTTAACGAACGGGGACGCACTGCACCTCTGTAACCGTTGTCTTGAACAGTGACGTCATTCTAGTCGTCTGCTTGTTGCGCTCATCGGTGCTTGGGTTTCGGTTTCGCCATTGAATTTGCCTGAACTTCATTACGCCACAATAATTGATAGAGGCCGCTTTTTTCGAAATATAAAAGCTGAAATGGCTTCTTCGCATGAAGGACTTCAATTCTCCTGTTGGATTTGACCACCTGACTCCACTAATTAAAAAGTTAATTAATTTAACTTTCTTAATTAGTGTCCCAAATCATGTCTTCAACCATCTTAAGATGCCTGCCGCTACAGAAAAAAGCAATTGTGAATACAGCGAGCCAATTCCACATTTTGCTGATTTTTAACAAATAGTGGACACATTTCTTGAAACACCCTGTATAGTCGCGCTTCATTCCCAACTAGCGCGAACCCTGCTTATTGATGTCGCTCACAATATGCTCTGCACCCCTTTTCCTGCAACGCTGCACGTGAATCGACCTTGCACCACCTTAATGCCAGGATTCGAAAGGTATCAGAATCAGTTATTCTTTCTTTTGGCGCCTCTACCCTGGGCTACAGCCACAGAGATGTTTTATATGCATTTGAGGAATTCATCAGTCAATCTAAAAGAGTATCTAGCTAAATTCTTCTCCTTTAAATATTTCATTACCAATAATTCGTACCTCAATTCATTAAATTAGGTAACTATAGCTTCCATGAGTAATACATTACAGAAAATACTGGGAAAAAAAACATGGTTGATCCCTCCGTCATAGGAATCGGTATAACACGAAAGTGAAACGTGTCCTTACAGAAGTAGTCGAATGTTTACTGCACATTGATATAAGAGTCTTTGTCTTCTGATCATGTGTATTTTTTCGACGTCATTTCCGTGACGGAAATACGTCACTCAAATCTTGGTGGACCCCGGCATAAAACACTTTCGTGTTAAAAATTCACTTAATACACGGCCAATCCCCTGGCATTGGGTGTGAGCCATGATGATGAGGAGAAGAAGAAGAAGAAGACTCATCGTCATCGCCCAGAGGCTTCTGTTTTGGTGACGGCGTTCTATCGAGCATTCCGCCACGGCAGCTTTTCCACGACCTCGTTCGACGTCCCGTTACAGGTAAGCGAGTTCGTTGTGTTAGTTTTCTTGTACGAATTTCATTCCGTCCGGTGAATAAGGGACTGGCTGCACTAATTCAGAATACGAAAAAAACAGCTTAACCGACTACACCCTGTGACCCATGGTTGAATAAGGCCGAACTTGAATCAGCTTTCATGCTTTACTGATTACACGTAAAAGCTTGTTACGGCGCAGTCCCCTGCCCCTCCCCTTTTCCGTCTATTGCTCAGCTTGTTATTCGTAGATTTGCTCTTGCATATATATATATATATATATATATATATATATATATATATATATATATATATATATATATATATATATATATATATATATATATATATATATATATATATATATATATATATATATATATATATATATATATATATATATATATATGGGTCATTCCATATCAAGTGTACCAGGTCAATTTTCGACCATCTCCGATCCTGCTGAAAAAAAATTGTCCGGGTATATGTTAGTGTGATATGTAGTTACTGAGGCGTTATTTTTCGCAAAAAAATTTTGTGTCGCCTAGAGGGCGCTTCGAACTTTGGGCACCCAAGTGAAACTGTGTCGCGCTAAATAATTTGTATAAAATTACTGTTCTGAGGAATTACTACGAAACAATTTTTTCCATAATCTAAAGGCGCTGATCTTTCATGACAATGATAGTTTATTCATTTTAGTCTTAACTTTCCTTATTTTTTGGTTTTGGCGAAAAATTGCAATATGCTGCATGTTTAGCGTATTTTATAAGAAGCACAGATTTTTTTCGCGAGTAATGTATTCCCATTACGTGTTTCATGGGTTCCTATATTAAATGATGAAAATACTTCGGGAGCGTATGAATCAAAAGCATTGCCACAATATTGTGACAGATTTGGAAAAAATGGCATTTTGACTCATATTGAAGCTTCATTTTCTCAATGTAGCGGTCCAAGTAAAAATATGGCTTATATATTGCTGCATGGTATATTCTGTTTGCAAGACATACAGAAAGTTTCAGAAGAGTAGATTTTGTTTTAAGGGAGAAAAAAATTTTCCAGCTGAACAACTACAAGGTAGTAGAAAGTTTGCCTTTGCCTCGCCTTCACTGCATAGCAGGTCAGCGCAAGATTCTAGCGGGGGCTTTTCGGCGGCGAATAATGCAAGTCATACAAAAGCTTGCCACTTGTTTTGGTAATACTGCTGTGCAGAACGCCAAAAAGGGAATAGTGCTAATTTTATGGAACGGTATCTTCCCACTTGGGCCATCATAGGGCAGGTTTTACTCAACCGCTTCATAGTCCCAAGGGGCAGAATTATAATGCAGTCGATTGCCTGCAATACAGTATTGGGTCGTTGTGTTTGGCTTCTGATGATTAATGCACATGGTTTTAATAATAATTAATGACAAAATTAAGGTATAGTTTACTTAAGATGTTTTTATGATGCAACAGGTATAGGCCGATGCGTGATCGCTTATCAGTGGTTTGCATGATGAAATGATGTATGCTAGGTGTACGCGTTAGAGATGATTCGACATCGTGCCCATAAATTGACACTTCAGTCACCATTTCCGGAGGGATTTGAATATTTTCATCACCCTATTTCTTAGTTGTCCGAAGGTGCTGAGAATGTTGTAATTAAAAGCCCGTCCGGTAATGGTGAGGGGCTTTTAACGTGTTCAGCACCCTAGGACCTTTAAGAAAAAGGTGGATGAAAGTTTGAAATAGCTACTGGAAATGGCGCATTAAGTGTCATTTATGGGCACGATGTTGAATCATCTCTAACGCGTACACCTAGCATACATCATTTCATCATGCAAACCACTGATAAGCGATCACGCATCGGCCTATACCTGTTGCATCATAAAAACATCTTAAGTAAACTATACCTTAATTTTGTCATTAGTTATTATTAAACCCTTGTAGAAGCCAAACACAACGCCCCAATACTGTATTGCAGGCAATCGACTGCATTATAATTCTGCCCCTTGGGACTATGAAGCGGTTGAGTAAAACCTGCCCTATGATGGTCCAAGTGGGAAGATACCGTTCCATAAAATTAGCACTATTGCCCTTTTTGGCGTTCTGTACAGCAGTATTACCAAAACAAGTGGCAAGCTTTTGTATGACTTGCATTATTCGCCGCCGAAAAGGCCCCGCTAGAATATTGCGCTGACCTGCTATGCAGTGAAGGCAAGGCAAAGGCAAACTTTCTACTACCTTGTAGTTGTTCAGCTGGAAAATTTTTTTCTCCCTTAAAACAAAATCTACTCTTTTGAAACTTTCTGTATGTCTTGCCAACAAAATATACTATGCAACATTATATAAGCCATATTTTTACTTGGACCGCTACATTGAGAAAATGAAGCCTCAATATGAGTCAAAATGCCATTTTTTCCAACTTTGTCACAATATTGTGGCAATGTTTTTGCTTCATACGCTCCCGAAGTATTTTCATCATTTATTATAGACACCCACGAAACACTTTATGTGAATATATTACTCGCGAAAAAAATCTTTGCTTTTTATAAAATACGCTAAACATGCAGCATATTGCAATTTTTTGCCAAAACCAAAAATAAAGAAAGTTAAGACTAAAATGAATAAACTATCATTGTCATGAAAGATCAGCGCCTTTAGATTATGGAAAAAATTGTTTCGTAGTAATTCCTCAGAACAGTAATTTTATACAAATTATTTAGCGCGACACAGTTTCACTTGGGTGCCCAAAGTTCGAAGCGCCCTCTAGGCGACACAAAATTTTTTTGCGAAAAATAACGCCTCAATAACTACTTATCACAGTCACATATACCTGGACAATTTTTTTTCAGCAGGATTGGAGATGGTCGAAAATTGACCTGGTACACATGATATGGAATGACCCATATATATATATATATATATATATATATATATATATATATATATATATATATATATATATATATATATATATATATATATATATATATATATATGTGTGTGTGTGTGTATACACTAAGGCGCTTCCACGAATTCTTTGATTGATAGAACGGCGTTCGAACATTCTAGAAGGCTTCATGCCATTTGGTGGACGCGCATCAAAAAACACGCCGCTGACGCGTCCGTCATCGAGCGTAAAGCGCCTTACAAGGCGTTCATGGGATGAACGCAGCCGTGTAGCAACTAAAGAACGCTTGAAAGTGCTAGAGAAGCTGGGCGCGAGCGCACCTCTATTTCATATTTTGCGTGTTTCGCGCACTTTAGTATTGCCACGGCCGCTGGTATTGCCGTAGTTTCCTTCACACAGGTGCTGGATTTCGCTCCTTTCAGATTCTAAACTGCTTTTATGAGTCGACGTCCACAATGGAGATTTGGCTCATTTTATTACGAATGTAATACTTTGACGTGCTTTACGTTCCTGTAAATGAAGGAAAGAAGTGTAAACCTAAGGGTTCGTTTTCTTTGTTAGACACAGTATTAGTGAGAATAAACAGACAGTTCTGCCAGGGAAAGTATAGGGGATGTTATTACAAGTAATATAATGTAAATGTAAAGAAAGAAAAGTGGACGAAAAAGTGACTTTCCACCGGCAGGGACCGAACCTGCGACCTTCGGAATAACGCGCCCGATGTTCTACCACTCAGCTACGGCGGCAGTCATCCCTCCGTCCACTTTATAGGGTGTATATATATATATATATATATATATATATATATATATATATATATATATATATATATATATATATATATATATATATATATATATATATATATATATATTTAAACATGATAGCCTCAATCAGCGCCGCCTGTTGTCATTACGGTGAGTGTGGAACACTCCGGTAGAGCATCGGATGCGTTATTCGAAGGTCGCAGGTTCGGTCCCTGCCGGTTGCAAGTCATCTTTTCGTCTACCTTTTTTTGCTTTACATTTGCATTAAAAGTTACTTGTAATAACATCCCCAATACTCTCCATGGCATCATTGCTGTTAGTTGTTACGTTCCTGTGAAATTTAACCCAGTCCCGGTTTCTGGATTTCGTTTTAGTGCGATAGCAATTATGTAGGACACTCTCGGCTGCTTTTCGCCGTCATGCCCCGATTATGTATATGTATATATATATATATATATACAAAAGCCACGAAGAAAGTGAGATGGCGCAAATGTGCGCGCTCGGCGCCCCACTCGTTGCGATGCGTTGGCTCCCCTTGCACTTTGGCCTACAGGGCGTAGTCGCCGAGCAAGCGAGAGCGCTTATCGGGGTGGGGGGGATGGGGGGCAGTTTTACGTCGTGCGCTTTCCTCGGAAAGACTGCGTTTAGGTTACAGAGCGCACAACGGTCACTTCACTCGCTGCAAAGGCTCCGTTTCCGTAAGAACACTATTCAAACACAGTGAAGTAACAACTGTGACACTTGTTAGTTCGCGCTCGTCACTGTGTATACCTGTGCGTATGTTTCGTGCGTCCTTTGCACTTGAGCAGTGCTCTCTAAGTTTCGATCTGATTGCCGTCTTCACGTGAAATGCCAACTTGCTGCTATGCATTGATTCACTGCTTCGCACTTGCGGCGAAACTGTGACTTTTTCTAGAAAAAAAAGACATCATATCATGCCCCTGGAAAAAATGTGTTTTTGTGTGTGACTGTGTATCGGCAACAAATTTGAAGTTTTATATAGAAATTGACAAAAAATCTCCTGTGGCCCTTCTATAACCTAAGCGAATAATTTGATCTTAACGAAGCATCGCGATTGCGAGGCGTTCGCAGAAACGGGGTTTTTAGACGGCATCGGCGTGGGCTTTTCAATTATCGCTCAAGCTTTCACGATCGCCTCAGTGAGAGAAACGCTTGCTGCGGCAACCGAAACGCGCATTCCCAGGATTTGGGGGACATCTGTGCGTGGCACCATCTCTCGGTGGCAGCAACTGTATCTTGCCGTAACTGATTGGAAATAGGCGAAAAAATTCATATCGGAAAAAAGAAGCTAGTTACCAAAAATTATATGAGGCAGAGACCGACTGAAACGTTCTGGCAAAATTACAGTATTGCACTATAGAGTCTGTGGCTTCCCAGGGCATTTGAACACCGCCCATTAGAAATATATGGGGCTTCATGGCTAAATTATAAACATTCTGAGAAGCCACGCAGTTTGCAGTGCGACACTGTAATTTCATGATGTTTCAGTGGGCCTATTCTGCATATAACCGGTCAGATATGATTTTTTTCGACCATTTCCCATTCAGTTACGGCAGGCCACCGCTGTCGCCAACGAGAGATGGCGCTACGTGCATATGTCCACAAATTCCTGGTCAAGTGCATGGCATTAAATTTTCGCGAACCCGCAATTTTTCTTACATGTGCAGTCCTACATATTGGTTTTACAACAACGAAAGTCGTTGCTGGGCTAGTTGGCTCATAATCTTTCATTTTATTTATTTTATCCTCACGGCCACACAAGATATTACAGAGGGAAGTGGGTTACAGGTTACAATGAGAAGTTGCACACCATTAGTAAAGCATAATTCATGTAAGAATGTAATATAATGAGTGAAAAATAAAAATAGCCATTGCAAGAAATTAAAGCAATGTAAATGCAAATATAAAAATTCACGAATAACAAGGTATGCATGATGTACTGGAAAATAATGCCGCATTATAGCTAGCACAGTTATTTAAGGTATTATGAAACAAGCAATCACCACTGAGAGATACAATGTTTTCGGAGCGGCTGTTTCATCCAAGGGGCGTCCGAGGAATGATTTATTGGCAAAATGTGTCTGTGCTGCGAGAAAGAACATCAGCTTAATAGAATGATCGATCCGACGCAATACATAGAGCGGAGTATGAATAACGATGTCATGAATGTTGTGTGATGAAATGTATTGTAAAAGAATTACAATGGGGAGATATTACACCGAGCTGCAAGAGATGAAAGTGATAGGCTGTATTTCATGGCTTTTACGTGGTCAGTTCTGTTATAGGAACACCATCCTTGTGCGTCTGTGTTAAGAACACATGCACAGGACAGCGCTTGTCCTCTGCATTTGTGTTCTTTCTTTCTCCTGTGTAGAATTCGCGCTATCCAATATTTGTTTTTGTTTCATGAAATTTATTTAGACAAAATGAAAATTTCCCTAGGTTGAAGGGACTAAAGGCAGATTACCTGTGCCTGACTAGGGTCCCTCCATCCTATACATTTGCTCAGATGAGTGCAACAAAAAAATACATATTTCTTTTCTTTTTTTCATTCAAAAAGAAGAAAGCATATTTGAAACATACTTTGAAGTATCACGTGCACATCCAACACGAATTCGCCCTTAGCAAGACAGTAAAAAATATGTAAAAAACTGATACCATGAGAATATTTAGTCAGAAGACTAATACTATACAGAAATACACACTTGAAAGAAATGAGAGACTTTTACACAATTATACAAAAGTACAAAAAACACTAAAAAAATATTTGTAATAGACAATATAGTTAGGGCACGGTACAAGAAAGGAAATACATCTTAACTTTTTCCTTCACAATGTTTTTAGCATTACTTTGTTCTAAAGTTCACGGACAAAGCTATTGTGGATTAGATTAGATGGATTTAAGATCAAGCTTTACATGTTGTCCTAGAGAAAGCTTTCATTCCAACGCCATGATATATTCCAGCTTAAGACTTAACATAAAGTGTTCTCGTTTTACATTTCTTGGGGCACGAGAAACTATTGCCAATCTTGCTTCTCTTCCTAGCACTTCCGGTCGAGCAGTTACTTCCGGTTTTCCCGGATATCCGAAACAAGGTCGTCTAATAAGTAAAACTGTTACAAAATCGATGCTTCTGGTTCAAGTGATGAGTAATGCATGTGATATCGGAGCATCAGTTCTTAACATAAGGGGCCAGTTAAGCGTCAGAGTAGTTAATGAGAAAATTGATTGAATTAGGGCATTCAAACAGTCGACTGTTTTCTTGTGAGCAGTTGCGATCGTCGCACCACCTGGCCAAGTAGAGCTCAACCAAGTGTTTCTTTCTACTTAGCCTCCCAGATCTCCTGCGGCAGTGTGATGAATCACAAAGCCAAGCCAAGCCCTACACCAGGGCACACGAACGTCGTACCAGTCTAGCATTTTTCAAAACCCTTTTCTGAATATTCGGGAAACCGGATATAACTGCTCGACCATGACTGCTTCGAAGAGAAGCAAGAGCCTCACTCGTTGCCCGTGCCGTTCTTGAATGTTGCACAGCCCCTGTGAGCACTACATGACCAATCACATAGGGGCGTAATGGGGGTTCAACTACATTTTATGTATGTTCGTGCGTGTGTTTTTATATGTGCGTTTATATATGCAGTAAAAGCTCGTTAATATGAACTCTAAGGGGACTATAAAGTTGTTCGAACTAAGCGGAGTTCGAATTACCGGGGCAGGCGCTAGAATGAACAGACATCGCGCCACACTGCGAGGAGAACCCAGAAAAGACACCTCTGGACTCTTTCCCCGAAATTAGGCGATACTGCACGTTTGGAGCAGGCAATTTTCTAAATTAAGTTCACGCTCTAACAGCGAACAGAATTTATTGATTAGTCAGTGATGCGCCAGAAACAAGCAGCGACTTGCAGTCACGTGAGCATTGAGCCTTAATATCAAAACATACGAAGTTATTTGTGCTCCAGGACACGTTCATTTACACGTCAGAGTTAACGCAATAAAAATTTAGTCTTTCTATCTGAGTTTATTCAGAGCAATGGTGAAATTGTCCAAGGGGACACGGCTAAAGGCAAAGATTGCCTGACTGGGCTGTTCCACCAATAGAGCAGTAGCAGCAGACAGACGACGTTTACAACCATAAAAACATGCACGCAAATCAATCGCTATGCTTGTTTTACACCGATGAAAGCAATGAGTAATTTGGGAGATCGTTCTGGCCCGATTTGTGATCATTCTAGGCCGATTTCTAGAGGAGGGACTGCCAGGGGTCTCCAAGTTCGAATTAACCGCTGTAGATACCGACTCCTTCGAATTATCTGGGAGTCTTCCCCCATATAAATGCATAGGGCTGTGCTGGGACCAGGGCGTCAGTTCAAATTAACTCTAAGTTCGAATTAACAGAGTTCAAACTAACGAGCTCTCACTGTATACACATAAACGTTGAAAAACATATGGGGGGATTCTAGCCCCTTGTCCTCCCCCTTAAAGGGACCCTGAAACGGTTTTGACGATTTTGTACAAACACATTGGGCCAGTAGACCAAGTCCTAAGGCTCATTTACAGACTAATTTAAGCTCTCTGCTTACACTGTGTAATTTATTACAACGCTATAAAGCTGCGAATCGCTGCAGATCACTGCGGCTCAGCCCAACGCGTTTTCAACCGCCCCTTGCGAGTACGACATGCAGTGTCCGCACGACGTCATTGGGGCTGCTGGCGACGTCATTGGGGCTGCGGTGTGCGCGCACGAAAAATTGGCTGGTAGGGTGGCGGCACCTGTCGGAGCAGATATCAACCACTCCGCGATGTCTCTGTTGCCAGACGGCGTGCGTGCTGCCGGGCGCACTGGGCTATGGTCTCCGAGATGCACGCAACCTGTCGGCGTGCAATCTCGGAGGTCATCACTGGGCGAAGCTCAAATCGTCGAGTGTGCTCACGTGAGCTCTGCGATCGCCAGCGATGCCAGCGTGTCTCATGAGTTGAGGAGGCAAGGCAGGGGTGAGAAGGAGGGTATGATATAATTGTCCGTAGCCGCCTTGGTACACGGCGTGCCGCTAAATTTGTGGTGCCAATGGTTCGATGATGCTCTAGTCTAAACGATGACAAAGCTTCAAATAACCGTTTCAGGGTCCCCTTTAATAGAGGTACTGCCTCAGTTGTACGATGGTTAGGCTTCCTCCCCTCTCTAAACATTTATGACCGCGATTGCGTACTTCGGGGCCGGGAAAGACACTCAATATTGCGTTATCATTCATTACACAGGTTCAATCTGATATGCGGGCGCGGTTGTCCGATCGGAGGAACGCAATGGAGGACCGGGAAATTGAGCAGCAACTGTCGCTCGCAGGCTTTGCAGAAAGGTACGACACAAGCCCGATCGCTGAGCGCGCCGAAGTCGATCTTTACCGACCGGTGTGCACCGCAGTCATTGATCAGGTGTGTCAGATTAATAACTATCTGCTCTACTGCAACGAGCTGCTCTTCGACATCGGCCTGGAGCTTCGGGAACAACGCGGAGGCTCGCTTTCTTTGGTCAGCATTGACGTCAATCTGATGCCTGGTCCCGGTACAGATTCGTACAGGGCCACTAATTACCTTCGCTGGCTACTCGAAACTCACCTCTGTATCACCGCCCTTGAGCTCTCGGACGACACGGTGAAGACGCACAGCAAGATCGTTCTTCAAGAAATCCCCGAAAACAACCGACTAAAGAATCTCACGCTGCGCCGTCTTGATGACAAAAACACACACACCCATCTCGCAAAGTACGTTCCCAGGTTTCGTACTCTGGAAGTGCTGAGTTGCTATGCTATGAGGGCACCTTTTTCTCAGTGGCGGAGGCCGTGGCTAGACGCCGTGGCAGCCGCATCGACGCTTTTGAAAACTACGAAATGCCTTGGTTCTCTGACGTTCCACGGGTGTTTCGGATCACTTCAGCCTCCAAAGACATTTATCGATGCGCTGGCCGCCAACTCGACGCTGAGACGGCTTGAGCTGGAGACTGAGTGGGAGACCGCCGATCCACTAGGACCACTTGAGGAGTACGTGAGGAGCAATGGTTTGCTCACGAGTCTGACTGTTTCCGGCCGTGATGTGGATCGCAGGGACCTTCTCCTCGAGGAGAGTCTCGTTAGAAATGGCACCCTGTCCACGCTTTATGTTTCGAATCTTTGCGGCGGCGAAAATTCAGTACGTTTCATTACGAGGATAATCGCGGAATGTTCCGCCCTAAGGAAACTTCATTTCGGCTTGCCGCAGATCCGGTATAACGAAATACCAGATGCCACATTGACGCGCTGTGCGGAGGCGTTGGCGCAGAACCGAACCCTGGAGGAGCTCTCACTTTCTTACTCCTTGTGGCATCCAAGCAACTGGATCGCCTTCTTCACATTGCTATCGAGAAACAAGCATCTGAAGAAACTCGATGTCTTTGATCTGTCTAATCAGAACTACCCAACGTTCCGGCCTGTCCTCGAAGCTTTGGCGCTGACAAATTCGTCGATACGGGTTTCGTTTTACGGACCCTACGTACCCACAGTGGGAGTGAACCTCATGCACTACAGTGTCTTTTCAAGAATCATCCTTTTCGGAGAGGAGAGTGTGCAAGTTGACGCTTTAAAACGACTGCCTTTTTTGGATCACTTCACTGCTCTCTCACTAGAAATGTACCAGGCTAGCGAACGATTGTTCTCTGCTGTGGCGAAGTACATCCGGGAAACTACTGCGCTTCAGGAACTGAGCTTGAGCGTGACAGACCCGTTCAACGCCGAAAATAACACAGCTACCTCGTCGTGCTGGGCGCTTCTCTTCGCATCGTTGTCTGCCAACAAGAGCATCGCACGAGTAATTATCTACAGCAACGGCAACTTCCAGTACAACGACCGCCTCACTCGCACCATAGGGCACAGCAAGTACATAAGGCGAGTGTCCTTTCCGGAGAATTCTGGACGTGGAAACGCCACCGAACTCGTTTCGCTGCTGTCAGAAGCCATTGACGAGAACTACAATCTGCTCGAAGTCATTTTGTGTGGTACGAAAGTGGGCGTCGAAGCGAGGCGGTGCTTTTTCAAAATTCAGGAAACGTCGCGAAGGAACTGTGGCCTTGTGGAACGGGCAGCTGCCTTCAACGAGACTGCACCTCTGAATTGGTATGTTCTTCTTGTGTTTTTTTTCGTTCCTTGAAAAAGTGACTAAGGTACCTTTTCAGTGCGCAGAACATTAGGGGCATGGTTTGTCTTTGATTCACATTTTCATGCCGCGTGGTTACGCAGCGGCGAATAGAGGCATAAAACAGTGCTAACTAGTGTGAAATAAACTAATGAAGTCGAAAATACTATAAACTACTAAAAGAACCAAGAACTAATGGCAATATTAAATATAACATCACGAAAAACTGCTTCTGAAGCATAACGCCGCGCTTGCGATTTAAGTCCATGTTAAAGCGCACCATAAGGTCAAAATTTCCGACGCAATCCGCTACGGCATAGCTGATAACCATATCGTGGTTTTAGGACGTAAAACACCACATATTTTCGCGCGCCGCGAAAGAGGAGGTGCCACCGCCTCGGCAGACGCACGACTGCCGAGGAAATCTATGGCCTACCCGAGCTACATGCTTCTTAAGGTTTCACATAGTGGAACTGCAATACGGCTACGATTTAGAACTACACAAAGACCCACTCAAGAGCGATATGAGCGTTGTATTCAGAACGGGATTTCGTGACACAGCAGGGTGTAACGAGTCATTCTTTAAAAGGTCGCACCTTGAATATGTTGCCGATGTTGTATAGAAGAATAGCGCCATACTCAAGCCCACTAAGGGTTAAAAAAGGTAGTCTCGTTCATGCTTCTGGGTGGTAACTGCACTGCTAGAAACATTACTGCCTAGGAAACAAAAAATTGCTCCTTCAAATGGCAATCGTAAGAGCACTGAGTGGTAGTCCACAGCAGTTTGAGGAGACAAAGTGTCAAGGTGTAAAGGAATTCTTTGTGGGCGTAACTGTTCTCTCGAAACTATTCCTCTCTTCAGGGGAGTAACTGCGAAGGGACGGAATGTCACTGCTCATGGGCCTAAAAGCAGCTCATTCTGGAGAGAAAAAAAAATTTGCTGCGATTTCTGGTTACATTGCTCAGCCTCTGGAGGTTCCTACAGTGTTGTACTACATACGCAATCGATATATTCAAATGAATTCAGAAATTAACTGCTACCAAAGCTGTTGTTCACACCTACATAACCCCGCCGAAATAACGTAATTTTGCACAGAGCTGTCGTCTGTGTCATGGGGCCAATTTAGTAGGGCAAATGCGTGCTGTCGCAAGTCTGTTTATATAATTCAGTATTGCGCCTTTTTTAGCTGGCTTGAGAGACACTGAACATTGAAATAACATAAACTTGGCATGAACAGTTGGTGCTGGCGTGGAATAATCGTGTACAGGCGAAGCGGCGGGCCGTGTATTATTGCGATAGCAATCATATGGACACCCTCCGTTGATTTCTGCTATCGCCGTCGCCGTCATGCCCCTTATATATAACAAGAAAAATAAATCATAAGAAAATAAATTGCTAGGCACCTGACCGCGCATTCGAACATGCGACCCCTTGCATTGCAACGCTGTGCGTTAACCACTCAACCACTCCACGTGCATGTGCCGGCGTAATAATGGCAAGCTCTTTATGCACACCATCTACCGCTGGTGGTATGCAGATGTCAGAGGACTTTAAGCGTGTTTTCTATCGCGCAACGCTCCTACATTTTCTTTCACCTTGAAAACTGCCTTTGAGACGCGCACGAAAAAGGGGCCCCTTTCTATACCCACTCGTGATGTGGAACGAAAAAAAAAAAGAAAGAAAAGGGAACAGCATCCACTTTGCGTCACGCGCCACCGCGTGGCAGGAGACATTCCTGGTGCCGCGCTTTAAAAGACGAAGAAATATCTAAGAGCGTCGGGTTCTGCGTTGTCGACACTTGCAACGCATTCCTCAAACACAAAGGCGTAACAACTGTGATAGTTGTTAGTTCACGCTTGTCTTTTGTATACCTGCGCGTCATTTTCCAGCGTCCTTCTTCGTGCGCACCGGTAAGCTGCAAGTATCGAGGAGTTCGTCGATCTTCGTTTGACATTCTAATTTCTTCCTATCGCATTCATTGCTTCGCCCTTGCGGCAAAACCGACTTTTTGTTAATTAAAAAGCCAGTCATTAGTACTCCATTTTGAAAACATTGAGCTCACGGACAAGACAGGTCTAAAAACTAAGATACAGTAAATGTTGAGCAAGCCATTCTGCGTGGCATACAAAGTTGAATGTGAATTTTAAATTTAAAAGCTTCTTTTTAAATTTAAAAGCTTTTGAAGCTTTAAATTTTAAAGCTTCCACTAGGAATGGCAGCTTAGGCTGCCATTCCTAGTGGAAGCTTCTATGATGCTGCAGCGATTCGGAGGCAAGCCTCATTCTACCGTTGCGTGACATCATAGTAAGCAGCTCTAGACAAGATCAACTGGAATAAATATTCATTCCGTCACCTTGTTTGCTGATCTATCTGGGAACTGGCCACTGCATCAATGGTTTAGAATTGTTATTCGCGGAAGCTGAGCCTTAAATGCGTAAATTACTGAATGTCCTAAAAGTTTTTCGAATGAATGTCTCAGTGAACCTTCATGATCTCATCATCTGAAGTCTTGCAGCGTCCATAATAAGTAATCCTTTCAACGTAGAGTAATATATAGTTCGATGCCTAACATCATGCCATTCGACCACAACTGACAATTCATATGCCCCTATTCGAATGTAACGGAGTCTAAATGTCTGCCTATCATTGTCGCAATGATGCCTAAATTGAGATAAAACACAGCACTTCTTTTGGCTTTACAAAAGGTTTCCTGATTTGTTTTTCTGTTTCGATTATTGGTTTTCAGTTTATATCGATCTCACCTGGTGTTTGTAAACAGGTAATATATCCATCACTCATATTCTCGCAAGCAGGTACACCGCCTGCGCACTCGAGAAAGTCGCACGAAATCCAGCGCTAGTGAGAGAACTCGCAGAGAAGGAGGATATCGCCGCTGCCGAAGTGGCGAGTATGATCCGAAGTCGTCTCGGGAGCGTCGAAGGGCTGCACGACTTCATGAGATTGACAGGTGTGGTCATGAAATGCGTGACGTGCGCGCCACCCGTCGACGGCTGCAGAATGCAACTGCAGGACCTGAACGACGACTGCTGGCGCCTGGTGAGGAGATACCTCAGCTTCGATGATGTCAAGCGATTCGGCAACATAAAGAAGCATCCCGCCACATCTATCTGAGCACCGGAAACGAGAAGAGTATATTGAGCCAACGCACTTCAACAACTCTAGCTCAACGCCATAAATAAATATTACGGTGAGCCAAGAAACCTCTGTCCCTGTTATGCCTACCCTCATTGAAGTGAATCATAATTGCACCACACTAGCACATGACTATGGTGCTATTGTTACAGCGAAAGCTGTTACGAGATCACAACAAGGGTGCCGTAAGTATCCGCCGACGCCACCGGGTGTCCGTAACCGCTTTGGCACGAAATAAGAAAAAAAAATATTCAGGATGGAGCAGGGTTCCAACCTGCGTCCTCTCCGTGCCAGCCCAGTATTCTACCACTGAGTCATGCCGGCACTCGAAGCTCCTGCGCACAAAAGCCCTATAGAGGTGTTATGTCGGGAAGGAACCGCGCGTTAACATACGCATTATAACGTGGTAGAAGAGCAAAATAACAATGAGGCGTCACAGAATGCGAATTGTGCAACCAGGCGTCAGACAATATGAATTGCGTTACGAGTGGGTTGTTGAATGCTTCCAACCCATTACAAAGGGATCAGCCATAATTCGTCATCGTCATCAGCCACCGAATCAATTATTGGAGTAGTGGGTACCTTGCAAGCGGGTTCTAGAAATGGCGCTCTTCGAGCTCTCGCTGTCAGTGACTGTGCTGCGCTTTCCGCGCAGGCCTTGCATTTTATTTTTTTTTTCTTACTCCAATCCCTTCTCGACTTTTTTTTTCTCATCTAATACCACATGGCACCTGCCTTTAAAAGCGCCGTCCTTATGCGTCTGTTTTCACGCCGTGCCATTGCGTGTCTCCGAGCGATCTATTAGCACAGCAGAGGTTAAAAGACAGGACAGCGGTTGTGGGGCAGTGGGGAGGGGGGGGGGGAAGGGGGTGGCCGCCACCCCCTGATCATGGAAAAAGGGCGCCAGGTCTTACTCACACCTACAATCAGTCGGACCTGTCCGGTCATTTTTTGTTTTAACTGCAGTGTTAAAGTCACGCAGGTTTTTGACGATAACGGTGGCCGAGTACCCTCGCTGTTGCATACGAAAATGTCTATTTCCCACCTCTATCCCGGAAGCGTACTTGGAATTGCTGGTGTTGCAGCGCACGCAATAGAGAGAAAAAAGAAAATAGAGCGAGGAGGGAGCCAGCCCATGCGCCGGGATTGCTCGCGCGCTATTGGTTCTTCTCTTAAGGTCACGTGGCTGGGGACGCGCGCGCGCTTACCAACGCACGCACGCGCTGGAGGTGTGTTTACGGCTGTTCCATCGTGCGAAAGCACCATCGCCCTTCGCTGCCTTGGGGTGGATGGATGGA